>JAXQQM020066315.1:0-65039 GCA_034641835.2 Pinus albicaulis
CCACATAATGAATTGGTTGCTATGGAAGGGCGTAGAGGCTAAGATTTTTGTTTTATCAAAATTAGCAAGATGCTTCGTATTATGGGAGTGCTCGATAATAAAAGATTTAGAAATGTGGTTATTGTAAGTGTCAACGATATATTCTTTGAGTTGAACTTTAAAGGGTCTAGTTGTTTTTCCTATGTAATACATTCCACGAGATTGAGGGATTTCATAGACTCTAGGGTCTAGCATAGGGTTGTTTTTATCCTTGTCGATCTGAAGAACTGGTTGAGGGTTTTTTGGGATTTGAAAAAGGTCTTGATGTTGTTTTTAGAAGTAAATTTTGAAACATGATCAGTAACACCTTGAATGTAGGATAAGTTTATATGGTATTCAGTGAAAAAACCTTGGCATTCAACAGATATTTGACGTCGTCAAAATAATGTCGGATATCCGACATACAATAAAGTAAATTATGTCAAATATCCGACGACCATTGATATTTAAAAGAACAAAAAGTACATTTATCTTCTGACAGTTTTTCCGATTTTATCCGTACCATCGAATTACATCATTAGATTTTTCTCCCATGTGTAGTAGTTTATATGTGGTAACACATTGAGGTTTCGCTTTACCCCACAAAGATACAATTCTTATCCATGGGTTCTATATTTTTCCTCTTCTCCTCATGGACATGAGAATAATTCAGACACTAAAAAATCGTAAGTGCCCAACCTCAGGCTTCTTACTAGAAAAGCCTCTTTAGGAGTCTTGCTCCCCAAAACTCTATGTGAACCCTTATTCGGCAAATACATTGTATTGTTACAAGCCTTAGACTAAAGAAAGAAAGGTAGCCTCTAATAATGAAGCATAGTGATAGCTATGCCAACTATGGTCCTATTCTTCCTTTCTACAAACCCATTATTTTGTTGGATGGAAGGAACATTCAACTCCCTCTTGATGCTTGCTCGTGCATAGATGTCCTTGAACTCATTGGAGGTATACTTGCCCCATTGTTGGACCTCAACACCTTGATATTATTACCTATTTAGCTCTCTTCATGATCTTTAAACTCTTTAAACCTCCTAAAGACATTACCCTTGGTCTTCATGGATAAAATCCATGTCTTCCTAGAGAATTCATCAATGAAAGTGACATAATAATCATATCCACTCAATAATATAGAAAACATAGGACCACAAACATCATAATGGATCAAAACAAGGATACCTACTACCCAATTGTCACTGCTTGGAAAATAAGTCTTAGTGTACTTTCCTAATGCACACCCCCTAAACACATCTTGGTGCTTAGTACTGAAATTCGATAACCCTGTACAAATCTCACCCAATGCACTCAGAACCCATGGTGCAAGTGGGTCATCCTCCTATGCCACAACTCACATAAGTCACTGTTGTTGGTGGTAGAAAATAATGTTTTAGTTGTTTGAAACATGAGCCTATATAGCTTCCCATAATGAACTCCAATCACTTTGGTTGAAGTGATACTAGATCCCTTGGGATACATGATAACTTTCCCATCATGGAACACCACCTCATACCCCTTGTCCTCAATAATTGAAAGTGATATCAAATTATTTTTCAACCCTAGAACATATAAGCCCTCTATCACTATCAAGGGAGGTAATGACCCCTTTGAAAGGATATAATCCCAATAGCATCTCCCCTTACTATAAAGTCATCACCAAGCACCACCTCAAGATTTATATCCCTCTCAGTAAGACATATAAAGTGTTCCCTGACACCAAACATATGGAATGAAATTCCAATATCAATGTACCATATACTGGAGGTTGCAACACTAGTGGAAAGAGTAGCCACCAGAAAAATCATTCTCAAACTTTGTGAAGCACTCATCTACCTTAGCTAAAGTCGAAACACTCTTCTTCCATTTCTTTATAGGACACATAATTGCATAATGTCCCATCTTATGACAAGAAAATCATCTCACTTTTCTCATGGCCTTCTCCTTCTCTTTTTTCTTACCATTATGCTTGGTCCCACGTGTGGCAGCCTTCTTGTACTTCATTTTTTCCTTTGTTGCAAGAGAAAAATTCTTTCATCATCCCCACCATGTTGGCCTCCACTCTTATCATTTCGTCTTATCTCCTCCTTATTGAAATGATACCACAATATCTTCCAATCTGGAAATTTTTTACAGGCTACAATCCCATCAATAAATGCATCCCACTTATTAGGAAAGCCACTCAATGTTTTCCTAACCAATTTCTCATCCGAAATAGCCTCTCCCACTAATGCTACCTAATTTCCAACCTAAGTGATTTTAGTGAGGTATGATGCCATTGTGTGAGTCTTGGCCATATTGGTACTTATTTTTTCCCACAATATCATTTTCATGTTCATATTGGCACTTTGGTAAAGCCTTATAAGGACTTACCTATCTCATAAGCATACTTCTTTCCACGATACATGGGAAATGAGTTGATCCTTAATCACATATAGAAGAAGTCTCTTTGGTTTGAAATTCTTCTTGTTGAATTTTACTAACGGTATTGCATCAATGGGAGGTGTCACTATCTTCTCAACAATTTCCCACAACTCAAATTCCTCAAAGCATCAAGACCATCCTCTCCTTCCATGGAATAAGAGTATCAACCCCATTCAACTGTCTTCAACACCCAAACCTGTACCAGGACACTGCTTTCGACCCAATGCAAAGTCCATATCTATCACAAGGTAAACAATTTCAACCTCTCAAACACAAATCCATGTTTATGGTTGTTTATTTTGTTTGTTGTTTATTCACTTTGTCATCACTTTAGCCCACTTGGCTTAGATACCATGTATAATTTTCCTTAGACCCACCCTAGGTTTGAATTTTAATAACATATGTTGAAAATTAATTTTAATCTAGAGAATCTACCCTCACAGTGAAGTATTTAATGATGATTTTCATCATGGGGGAAAATATGTTCAACAAATGACCAAAATGAAATACCTTTTTTATTTTTTCTTTGTAAGGTGCCTTGATGTAAGGCTCATACAACTGGGCCTCCAAATCCTTAGTTTTAAACCATTTTCACTCACATTTGGTATCCCTGTTGCTGTTGCAATGATGTCAGTGGAAATGGTGAAGGTCACCTCTACTATAGTAACTTGGTTATTTTGGAGGTTGCTGATGAAAACCCTAGTCAAAGTAGGATGACTTTGGACTTTTTGTACCATCTCACAAAATTCAAAGCAACCTACATGCTGGAAAAATTTGAAAGCTAAGGGTGATGCCATTAATTCCCTAGTGTCTGTTGGCTCTAATATCATAATTATCCCTCCTTTTTTATATGTTTTCTTATCTTCTTCTGTGGCATTTCTTTCCTCCTCCATTATATTTCTTTCTTCCTCCATTATGTTTAGTTTGTCTTTGAAAACCCTAGGGAAGAAGGGGAAGCTAAAGGGATTAGGATTGTGGGGTTAGGGGATTGTGATGGGTGAGGGAAAATTTGGAGGAATGTATAAAGGGCTTAGGGAGCTTAGGGAAATGATGGGAGGGTGAAATATTTAGGGAAATAGGGTAGGAAATTTGTATTACGACGAGAGGTATCTAAACACCTAGGAAAGCATCTTGTCCCACTGCACCATACCTTAATTTGACTGCAACAGTAGTTAGAGGCCAGTTAAATGAATACAACTGAAAATAACTGAACTGGATTACTAAAATTTAGCAATCACACACGCATAACTGAACCCCAAGCCCTCTAACTCGAATTTACCGAGATAACTGAGTGACAAGATCCATGTCACACTAGTTAATTTCCTCCAAGTTGTCCTAGTGATGTGGAATTTCAATCTACTCAATTTGACTAAGGTTAAAGTCAAATTGAGCCTTTCTTTCTACATTTTTTTTCAACACTCACTCTTAGCAAGAAAGGGATTTTCTACCATCCCTATCCTGGACCTTTGGAATTCGAATTTACCTCTTGGAAATTCCTTTTTAAAGATGTTAGCATCTTGCTCGTTAGTTGGAATCTATTGTAGCAACATAATTATCCTCTACACACAGTCCCCTAAATGATGATATCAAATATAAATGTGTTTTGACCTGTCATGAAATACTAGAGTCTTAGATAGCTTAATGAAATTTTGACTATCAGAATATATCATTGTCGAATCCATCTCCTAACTGAATAATACCAAAAATATTTTCCTCATCCAAATTACTTCACACGTTGTTTGTATTGCAGCCATGTATTCAACCTCTGCTGAGTTGAGTGCTACAAACCTCTACTTCCTTCGGTACTAGGAAATAACTGTAGACCCAACACTGAAGATATCTCCTGATGTACTTTTCCTATCATATGGACTTCCTGCCCAATCTTCATAGATGAAGCCTTGCATCTTCACTCTGGCCTCTCTTTGTATGTACCATATCCATACTGGGCAATGCCTCCTGGGTACCGTAACATATGCTTTGATTCCTTCTAATACATCCTGGTTGGCCTCACCATAGCTTAGCTAAGTTGGTTGACTACATAACACATGTCGAGTCTTGTGTTCAAAAGATACATCAGTGAACCCAAAAGCTTCCTGTAAATGGTAGCATCCACATCTTCACCTAAAGTGGCCTTTTCCTTCCTACAATTTGTAGCTAGAGGTGTGTCCATGGCTTACAACTCTCCATGTGAAATATCTGAAGTATATTGATACAATACTTTCCTTTAGACACAAAATATTCACCATCACCCTACCATACTCCTAGCCCGATGAAGTAATGCATGAGGCCCATGTATTTCAACTCAAATTCCATTGCAAGATCCTCTTTGCAAGAGCGGATAAACTTCTCATCGCTTGTCAATATTAAATCGTCGACATACAAAACAAGAATAAGCAACTTCCCATATACCACAATGTGATAGAGGTTCGCATATGGTTCACTTTTGGTGATCATGGGATCAAAAATATACTAAATAATCAAAATTCTCAAAATCATTGGAAAATAGTGCCAAATTGTAGATCTCGACGTTCTGATTCCAACGATGCTTGGATTGCCTCAATCTGACACCATATGTGAAAGTTATCATGTTTTGAATTTTTTGACAAACAACTGAAAATTTAACTTGCAGGTTTGACTAGGTTGCTGACTGGGCAGGTCATACAGTGACATGGTGCTAACATCAACACGATGACTAGGCATGTACAGTGGTCAGAAGGACCAATCTTGTGCTGACATGTGGCATATCGTACAAGTTTAGGTGGCAGAATTTTATTGGTGGTTGTGTTTTGGGTGGACCAACTAGGAGGTGCCTCGTGGCCCAATGGGAGGATGCCACATGGCCCTCAAGTTTTTTGCAAATTTTTTTTTGGGTTCTAACTGACTCTGCTGGAATCGAACCCACAGCCTCACCACAACTAACCAAATGTCGAACCATCGAACCATTGGAGGTGCTCATTATATCTATTGGGAAAATTTATATTTAGATTTGAAATGTTTTGGTGTTGGTGGAGGGGGTGAGGCAAATGGACCCAAACCTGGGTTGTATGGCATGCGAAGTTCTCGTGGCAGAAGCGAAGGAGTCAAGTGGTTAACCCTCGCCCCAGATCTTATTCGAATACTGTGAACATAGGCGAAGGGCTCAAAGATGGAGGGTTGGCACGTGGCCCAGTTCATGGCCATATAGAATACAACATGACCAGGCACGACGGATCTGGCGATGACATGGACTTTGGCTCATGCCCCTAGCCATATTGTTGCCACATGACCGTGAAAAAGGTCGCGGGTTCTCAATTAATGGTCCTACATTTTGCACCTTTTGCAGTAGAATCAATGTTGTGCGCACGCGAAATTGTCGCATGTTGGATAGACCAATGGAGGAATTTGTTGCGAGGCTTGCCAATTTGGTGAATTTGCAAGACAAATAGAAAATAAATGGAGAAATAGCCTAAATTTGTCATTTTTCACCCGTTTTTAGCCCAAAAAGAGCCTACACAGAGGCTTTTAGCTGTTCTAGACACAATGGCGGCATTATTTTTGTGATTTGAGCATTTTATATTGATGTAATTTAAATTTTGAGCATACAATATAAAGGACCAACATTGGAAGTTGGACCTGGAGACGTAGCCTAGGAGGAGTGAACTCCATCATCAAATTGTTGTTTGTGTGACGTTGAATGTTGTCTATTTTTCTTTAGTTATATCTACAAAAATTAACTAAAATTTCCAATTTTATGTGATTTTTCAATTTCAATCCATTTCCCACAAGACATAAACTAGCTTGCAAAATATTTCAAGAAACCTTCAAGTTTTTAATTTCATATTAGTTTGGTATCAGAGTATGGTTGTTTTGAAGGTTTGACTGTTTTTGCAAGTGTTTTTGAATGATTACATGTTCTAAGTTGAGAAGACGAGAAGGAGTGCTTGAGAAAACAAACCCTCAAATTGGTTAAAGGAGGTCACAAAATCCAAAAACTCCACTAGTCATGGCACATGAAGAAGGACAGGAGTTGATGTGTGAGGATAAGAGAGATTTTAGAAAGGCTTTCTATGATATGTCTGAGATGGTGGAAGTCTTTTACATTGAAAGGTTAGTAAGGTTGCAAGGAGAAATTTCAAATTAAAAAAAGGTAACGGTGGTGATGGGAGCAAGCCTCCAACTCCACCTCCTCCTTCACCTCCATCTTCACATCCTTCAATACCTAGACATACTCCTCCTAGGTCTCCAAAAGGACATTCTACGTCTCCTTTTATTAAGCTTAACGTCAAGTTTGAATTGCCTATGTACAATGGGGAAGTAAATGCTAAAAATTTGGATAATTAAGTTCATCAAATTGAAGTCTATTGCAGAATTCAAAAGATTAAGGATGATTTTATAAATATCTAGCTTGCTTATCTTCATTTGGAAAGTGTAGCTGTCATTTGGTGGGAGGCCAAAACTCAAGAATATTTGACGAAAAGTGGTAAAATTATCTCTTCTTGGAATGATTTTACAATGCATTGAGAAGGAAATTTTATCCATTAGCTTATATGAAAAAGGCAATTACGGATTGGAAAATTTTTAGACAAGCTAAAGGTTAGAGTGTACAAAGTTACACACAAGAATTTAGAAGAAGAGCTTTAACATTGGGTGTTGATTTGTCTTCACAAGACACTCTCCTTAAATACATAGGAGGATTACATATTTATTTGAGACATTATATACTTATGTTTAATCCCACCAATCTAGATGAATTGTGTGTTCAGTGTAACACCCTCATCCCACATCTACCCAAGTAACCGACCAACTGGGGTAAACATGTGATGAGAGGCTACTATGATCATATTCAACCTCCTAGGTGACCTTACAGAAGTGGAATCGACGGAAACACAACAAACAAACCTTCCACATCAGCAACAAGACTCCCAAGAACCATCCCAACCACTCAGGTGACTAGCCCCTGAGTACCACTAATTTTTTAACCCACTAAGCCCCCAGACCCTCCCACAAGCCTGCACGCCTGCATCTAGGAGGCTTTGGACGCACACACAAGCATGTATGTCTTTGTCAAGGGGCTAAATTTCCTAGAATTATACTTGCGTTCATAGGTTTTAAGGCACCTTTTCAGGCTCATATGCTAGGTCACTACCCATAATTTAATGACAAGCTCATACATGAAACAAAACAATGAAATAATGATTTATTTTCAAAAAACATGCCAAGACCTAGACTGGACACCTACTAGCCATGATAGGAATTTCATCAAACATATCACAAATATGCAATCTACATGTTTAAACAACATATTTGAGTATAAGGGTCTCATACTTATCTGAGAATCATTAAGAAGCATTGTTTCTACATCACATTAACTACATTATAGTCTATTTAGGAATAGATACATGGTTCATTCAATTACAAATCAAAACATGATGAGATCCATAATTCATCACCATCATAAAGCTTAGTCATAACTAACATATAAACAACAAAAATGACAAGTGCATAACAACCATATAAGCCATAGAATAACAAGCATATTTACCCATAAATACAAGGGGAAAAGAGCTCTTATTTCCATAAGAAAAATGAAACCAAGTTTGGGACTTCCACGTTCCACCCGACCATAGACATGGCTGAGCCAAATCTCTCTTCATCCAGTCACCCACGTTCCATATTCCAAGCATTAACGTGGGATTTCATAAACTAAATCCATCAAAACTAAACCAGGGCTTCCAGAGGCCAAACCACCTCAACCCTCAACCAATTTTTCCACCTCACGGTCAGACATCACAACCATCATGGATTGGTCTCTACCTAAGCTGTTCCAGGGTTCTTGAGTGTTTGTTACTACCAGGGATTCCAGGACTAGTAACTCAACCCTGTATGTTACAAGGCTTCGAGAGCGTTTGTCCAACAGGGTTTCCGTGACTAGTAACTCAACCCACCTAGGGCTTCCAGAGTGTTTTTCCAACCAAGGATTCCAAGACTAGTAACTCAACCTAGAGTTTTTTTTCGGGCTTCAAGAGCGCTTGTCCAACCAAGGATTCCAAGAACTAATAACTCAACCCACAACTAAAGGAACATGAGAACCAACCAGAAAAAAAAAAAAAATGAAACTAAACCCACAACACCATGGCTTTCCAGGAAATGGAAAGGCTAGGAAAAATCCACTATCAATCTATGAAATCCTCCATGTCAATGACAGATCATAACCAAGAAACCACATGCATACACCATGCATGCCAAAACTAGCGAGGAAACATACATGCAACTCGATACCTGCAATCAAAACCCATTGTAGTTGTTGATCTTGATTTCCTCTTGTGCTTTCCTACTCTTCCTTTGACTTCTTGCTCCAAATATCCAAGTATGCCACACCCTCCAAGTGTTATCCAAGGAAACCCTAGGTATCCAAGAGTATGAGAGAGAGAGAGAGAGAGAGAGAGAGAGAGAATAATCAAAGCCATAAGTGTGAGCAAAAGCCTTCCAACTGATCATGAGAAGCCTTTCTATCAATGAGGCCTCTATTTTCTTCATTTTCCATTATTTTCCGTCATTTTCCTCCTCACTTGCAACTTGTGACCTTTCACCTCCCTTTTCTCCTATTTTCCATTATTTTCATAAATAAAATGCCAATTAATGTCTCATGCCTTTCCAAATCCTTTTCCATTGCCTTTGAAAATTTACTTTAGCCATAATAACCGAAATGACCACCCACTAGGATGTTTTTTCCTAACATTCAGCTTTGAATACGTGTCCCATGACCTTGGTCTTATATTTGTTTACATGGATTTTTAACCATGGTTGTTACAAAACCCTCCCCCTTGGGGGAACACCATCCTTAGTGTTCAATGACACCTTGATCCAGGTGGCTCCAAAGATACACACATGACAAAGAGGGCTTATGAAAGCTCAAAAATCAAAATGACGAATCAAGTGGTATCATAGTGGTCTTCTTGTTGATGTGAACTGCAAGTGTGAACCATTGAACGTGCAACAATGGAGGATGTCAAAGACATGTACGAGACCATGCTCAAGGTGTCCCAGATTGCAGACATGTTGTATGAAGATTATGAGAAACAAGAAGCAGATAACACTGAGTTGAAAATGCTTCTACAAGAGGAGAAGGAGGACAAACATTGATTTCAGCTTCATTTGCAAGCAACGAAAGAGGCATTAGAAAAATTGAAGCACAATAATGAAAGTATTCAAGAAAATCATGAGGAATTGAAGACACTCCTATAGGAAGAGGCAGAGGAGGACCGACACGTAGTTCAAGAAATATTAATATTTTAACTACAGGCAGGTGCGGAACCATGAGCCAACATGCAGAAGGAGTGGAACCATGATTGAGCCTCATTTCCAGAGGGGAAATTTTTTCCTAGAGTCCAAATTGGACAAATTTTATATGAATTTTACACCTCTCGGTGATACGAACTTGATCTGGGTAAATTTATGCTACCCTTTTAACCAAGACCTTTTACTTTGGCTGATGTGTTAGAATTACATTTTATCAAAAGCATTAATGAACACATGCAAATATAATCAAGAGGAAAACATGTCAACAATCATATGACAAAAAGCTCGAGAGGTTTAATAATGGAGTTCGTCCAGTGTGGACTATGTCTCCGAGCCTCAGTGTCTCGATGGTGTTGGCCACTTCATTCAGTGTTGTAACTAGTGATAATGTACATGGATGTTCTTGACTGGTCAGACAAGGAAAATTTCTCAACATGAGTGGCAAAGTCTCTCCATGAGACGTTCCGTTACAAGGAACTCTCACTCATCACAAACCTCCTATGAGCATAACAACTTCACACATGGTGACAAGGAGTATCCCACCATCAAGGCAACAAAGGGATCTCAGGACATAAATCACCATCCATGATAAATACATACCACATCAAAGACACATAAGGATTATGTATCTGCATCAAAATAGGAATCAACAACAAAAAATAAACATGAAGAATCTACATCATACATCAAGCAGGAATCAAAATAACATAAAGAATCCTACAAAATAATCAATGAAGTACATGGCAACAACACTTCATATACCTCAACTCTAATACTGGCTGAAGAATAAGTTTCTCAATCGCTGGATCTGAATGCACCAACGCAAACGTAGCGTCGAATGGTGAGAAATCGACTGTCCACATGTTGAAATTCGACACCGTCATCCCATGCTAGAAAATGGCCAAAAAATCAAGACCTCTATTATAGAAATTGACACTTCCATCAGGTTCGTGTTGCCGAGAGGTTTAAAATTCATATAAAATTTGTCCAATTTGGACACTGGGAAAATTTGGCCCCTCTGGAAATGAGGCTCAATCATGGTTCCACTGCCTCTACATATGGGTTCATGGTTCCACACCTGCTTGCAATTAAAATATTAATATTTCTTGAACTGTGTGCTGCTCCTCCTCTTCCTCTTCCTATAGGTGTGTCTTCAATGCCTCATGATTTGCTTGAATACTTTCATCGTCATGCTTCAATTTTTCCAATGCCTCTGTCGTGGCTTGCAACTGAAGATGCAATCGATGTTTTTCCTCCTTCTCCTCTTGTAGAAGCGTTTTAAACTCAACGTTATCTACTGCTTGTTTCTTATAAGCTTCATACAACATGTCTGCTTTCTCGAATACCCTGAGCATGGTCTCATACATGTCTTTGACATCCTCCATTACTGCACGTTCAATGGTTCACGCTTACGGTTCACATAAGCAAGAAGACCGCTCCGATACCACTTGATTCATCACTTTGATTTTTGAGCTTTCATAAGCCCTCTTTGTCCTCAGTGTGTCTCTGGAGCCACCTAGATCACACCTACAAACCAAAAAACCACTGAAAATAAAACTTACTGCCTATGGAGATTTATAACACAACTTGTTGCAATATTTACAATAATAACCACATATACACTCATACACATTTTCTTCAACCAAAAAATAACCATACTGTTTATGGAGATTTCTAAATCCAACTCGATACATTATTTACAATAATATACACATATGCACATTTTCTCAACCAACAAATAAATGATACAATGCTCGTATCAACAACAAGGGAATCCAAAGGCTCACACCTCCACCGTCAAAGTAGTACCAAGATTCAACAACACCATTACAGGCACATTCCCAATGTGAATTTGCTTCCATATGACAATGATAATGGCAAAAAAAATCCATACCTGACCTTCCCTTCTCTGCTACACAGTCCCTCGGGAATTTGGTCACCCCCTTTCGTGTAGTCACACACTTTCCAAGTTCCTTTGGCACCCCCATCTCGGGAAGTCCATCCCTTAGCAAGGCTTCCTCGCATTGGAAAATACAAAAGCCAAGGCATATCCCTGCCTCAAAACCATCATACCGATAATAGCATGCTCATGGAGATCAATGGTCACTATTGGGTACCAATGTCCCACAATGACCCTGCTCCTAAAGTGCTTTACCAATCATAATGTTGCATGTTCCAATTCCTTTTGTTGACATTGCTAGTTCTTGCAGTCGATTTCAACCACCTAATCGGGCATTGCATGCTTTCTTGTACCAAACACATAATTTCCATTAGATTCAAAATAAATTGAAATAAATTCAGATCATACATCATTGGTAGCCCTTCAATAAGGTACACTTTAACTTCTGTTTTATTCCTGTCACAACAAGTCAAACTAGTTTAATCAAATCAGCATGTATAAAATTATCACATCTCGTTAGCTCAAAACACAACCATCATAGGTCAAAATTACATATAACCATCATAAGTCAGAATCACATATCACATGCATAATAAAACTGAAATAAAATATTTATACTTATCCTTCATCAGTCCTTACTTCTACCTTTGTTCTTTCTGTACACACACCAGGTCAGTTACCACACCCGGAAAGAACCCAATGCTTTTGCTTCTCTTTAATCACATAAACATACACACAGTGTACATCACAACACATAAACCCACATACAACATACAACACCATACAATACATGCCACACTGACATACAACACATACACCTACACCACACATTCACCTACATTCGATGTACAACACAACACAATACATACACCTACACCAGGTGTACAATATAATACATATACATATACCACATGCCTGAAACACAACATGTACGACATGCACACAATACCAAATGTATACCAACACCATATGCACCAGATGTACACAATACCACCTGTAAACAATGTTGATTTGTGTAGCTTAGGAGGTACTCCAAGCCCTAGGGTTCAGGGTTTAGAGGGAAAATTACCACAAAGGAAACTTGTGTGCTTGGAACTCAAGTATGGGGTTTTTCACCCATCATGATTTGGTCCAAAACCATGATGACGATATGACATGTGATGGATAAGAATGGTAGTGCCTGGTGATACAATTCCAACGCATCGAGAATCCTTTGAATCTGAGTTGTCGTAAGAGAGAAATGAATTTTTGAAGTTGACAAGGTAATTATTAGTTACCAAGTCATGTAGGCTTGGTGTAAAAGTAGTCCAATAGATGTGTCACTTCAAATAATTCGTGGAGCCCTTAAAGGTATCTAAATTTAGGGCGAATGTGAGTCATTCAAGGCATACAAGTGTGAGCAATACATACCAAAGGAACTCTAAAATTTTCGTGAAGGAAGGCCACAGAAAAAGGAGCCAAGGGACATCAAAAGGAGGCCGAGGTACATCTATATGTGACCGAGCTATTGTAGGGGAAATTGAGGGTGGATTTAGGGTTGTTTGTGGCATGGTTAAGGGTTTTTCTTGGGTGCATTTGTAGGGTAGGAAGGCCGCATTTTAGAGGAGTGTGAGACTATTTTTTTAAAGAAGATTGTGGATTGTTTTGAGGAGGACATAAATTGCAAACCACTATTGGGTTAGGCTTTTGACCATGGCCAATATTTTGAGCCCTTAAGGGCTTCGTTTAGGGTGGAAAAAAACATCAAAAGGAAACACATGCATGGAGGAATTTCTCTAAGGTGAATCACAACCTTTAGAAGGCTTTTTTGTTGAACTATGTGGAGGTTGAGGGCAATGTGGTGTGCCCTAACTAGTGGTAAAACATTCAGCAGTACAACAAGGTGAAAACAACAATGATTAGAAGTGTATTGGGTCAAGTTGATGACCATTTTGGATCGTGTTTTGGAGCAACATGTTGATGCCAAGTAGATGATCTTTCATGGTTGTGAAGTGTCATATTTCGAGTTGATTCAACAGTGATTGAATTGGGTTTCACAGGTATGTTGGAGAGAAACGTGTTGGCTACCCAAATTATCCCTAGATGATCTATCTTGAAGGATGAAGAGGAGTTGAAGGTTGAGTGAAGATAGCTGCCAAAGTGCAACAATTTTATGGATGAAAGTTGTCTCTATCCTGGCAGATTGGAGCTCGAGTATTGGCTAGCCTAGAGAGAATATTGGATCATACCATGTACATTATATAGATGGTCGAGAAACAGTGTTATGTGGAAGCCCTCTGGGAGTCTCAATGTTTAGTGGCCTTGATGGACCAAGGCAATACTATTGAGTAGTACGGGTGCAATGGACTGACAAGAAAATATGCGACAAAGAAGTTGCAGTGAAGTTTGTCATTATATCTTGTATACCATAGACTATTGTATTATTCAGATTTGGTTTGATATAATGAATATTGGTGATTGTACATATTGTACAATTTTATTTAAAACTGTGCATATGTTCTTTATTGATTTATGTTTCCATTGTGCAAATTATTTTAGTGGTTGAGATTATTGGTTTGGTAGCATCAGTGATTTAAGACCTCAACCTAGACCCAAGGTTGCGGAAATTCAACATGGTATCAGAGCATGTATGAGCTACTTCGGAAGTTAGTAAATAAGAGTCTGCACAACAGAGTACAATGCAAGAGGGAGTTAGTCACATTGTGAGTGAAGGAGTCGCTACAATGTAGATGTTGCAGGCAGGTCTCTAGTATGAGGACAGGTTGGAAGGGTTGTCCAACTACATTCCTTGGAAGGAAAGGATCAAGTTGGTCTTGCAATTCAACAGGATCTGGGATTTTTCTAAGAAAGAGATAAAGAAGCCAACCGACCCTAAGGATTTGTAAATATTGGAAGATTTGGATACGAAGGCGAGGCTAATCATCCTTGCTGGTGTGAAGAATTACTTGATACCTCATTTGTCTGAAAAGAAAAATGCACATGAGATGTGTATAGCTCTTCAAAATTTGTTTCAAAATAAGAATGAGAAATGGGTATTGGTATTGGAGGATAAGTTGATGTCCACCAAGATGATAAAGGGTGAAGGAAAAACTTTGTATCTAATGAGGTTGTATCAGGTTCGAGATGAGCTTGCTGTCATCGGTGTCAAAGTTTCAGATGCACTGATTGTAAGGATTTCCTTGAAAGGGTTCACCAAGGAATGGAAGCCCTTCATCAAAGGAATCATTGCTAGGGAGAAGCTGTGAGACTGGAATAGACTATGGGACAACTTCATTTAGGAATAGTTGAGAGACAAGGAACTTCATCCATCAAGGAAGGGAGATCATGAGGATGTGGAACTTGCAACGAGAATAAAGGGTAAGCCGAATAAGGACTTGATTAAAATCAAGTGTTTCAACTATGGTGAGATGGGTCATTATTCTTCGAGATGTCCATTGAAAAAAAGAGATGATGATAAAGGGAAGAGGAAAGGAAAGTATATCATCGCTTCAGCAGAGATATATGATCTCTCTAGGAGATTGGAAGAGGAGGATGGTACATGGAAATTGGTGCGAAAAAGCATATGATAGGGTCACAAGAGTTTTTTGAGTCTCTAGTTGAATGGGACTCAAAGTTGCACATGGTGTTCGGTGAAAAGAGTCAGTTGGAGATCGAGGATCGGATGTGGTGCCATTCAGGATGGAGACAGGACATATGATGCGGGTCCATGATGTAATGTTTGTACCAGGACTCAAGTATAGTGTGATTTCCATCTCGATGATGGAGAGGAAGGGGTTTTAGAAATTGTTCTAATATGGGAAGGAAAGACTCAGGCATACAGGCTCTAAGTCCAGTGGGATTGTGCTTGGAGTCAGGGAGAATGGTATCTAAAGGCTTACGGGCATTCTTGAGAATCATGGAAAGAAGCAGGGGCAGGTGCAGTTGCAGTTTTGAGAGAAGTAGGAGAAGGTGCAGGTGTAGATGCAAGCTTCGGAGGAGGAGGTGCAGGTTCTCGAGAAGAAGGTACACTTTTTCCGTGAATGTCCAGGTTCCAGAATCGTAGAGGGATTTAAGTTCTAGAGGGATTTTGTAGGTTCATAGGGATGCATTGCAACCCAAGAAGAGTGCATGGCCAATGTGAATCAATAATTCTTATGCATCTGAAAATACGGGATCATGGTGAGATTGGAAAGCGATACAGGAGAAAAAGAAGAAGCGGGAAGCTTCTAGTGACAACGACACTTCCGAGAAGGGAGTAGTTCACCGTATATGGATTGTTGTGATTATGAGTGCCAAGAGTTGGGCCAGTGTTGCGAGCAGTGATGAAAAAGGAAAATTACTTCCTATTAGTGGAGGTACCTCCCTCATTAAGAGGGAGTGTTGATTTGTGTAGCTTGGGAGGTACTCCAAGCCCTAGGGTTCAGGGTTTGGAGGGAAAAGCACCACATAGGCAGCTTGTGGGCTTGGAACCCAAGTATGGGGTTTTGCACCCATCATGATTTGGGCCAAAAACATTATGAAGACACGATGTGTGATGGATGAGGATGATAGTGCTCGATAATATGACTCCAACGCATTGAGAATAATCCAAATCGGAGTTGTCGTTAGAGAGAAATGGATTTTTGAAGTTGAAAAGGTAATTATTGGTTACCAAGTCATGTAGGATTGGTGTAAAAGCAGTCCAATATATGTGTCAGTTCAAATAATTCATGGAGTCCTTAAAGGTATATAAATTAAGGGTGAATGTGAGTCATTTAAGGCATCCAAGTGTAAGCAATACACACCAAAGGAACTCTGAAATTTTCGTGAAGGAAGGCCATAGCAAAAGGAGAAAAGGGATAGAAAAAGGAGGCTGAGGTACAATTGTAGGTGACCGAGCTGCTATAGGGGACAACAAGGGTGGTTTTAGGGTTGTTTGTGGAATGATTAAGGGTTGTTCTTGAGTGCGTTTACAGGGCAGGAAGGCTACAGTTTATAGGAACGTGAGATTGATGTTTTAAGGAAATTGTGGATTGTTTTGAGGAGGACCGAAATTGCATACCACTGCTAGGATAGGCCGCAGGACATAGCCAGTAGTTGGAGCCCTAAATGAATGCGTTCAGGGTGGACAAAAACCTCAAAGGGAAACATATGCATGGAGGCATTTCTCTAGGGTGGACAACAACCTTTATAAGGATTATTTGTTGAACTGTGTGGAGGTTGAGGGCAACATGGTGTGCCCTAATCAGTGGTACATCATTCAATAGTACAATGAGGTGAAAAAAAAAGTGCTTGGAGGTGTATTGGTTGAAGTTGATGAACATCTTGGATTTTGTTTTGCAGTAGCTTGTTGATGCCAAGTAGATGATCTTTCGTGGTGGAGAAGTGTCATCTTGGGAGCCGATTCAGAAATGATTGAATTGGGTTCCATAGGTATGTTGGAGGGAAGCATATCAACTACCCAAAGTAGCCCTATACGAGCTATCTTGAAGGACGAAGAGCGACTGAAGTTTGGGTGAAGATAGGTGTTAAAGTGCAACACTTTGATGGATTAAATTTTTGCTAGCCTGACAGAATGGAGCTCGGGTATTGGCTAGCTTAGAGAGCATATTGGATCAGAACATGTAGACTCTACATATGGACGTGCAACAATGTTAGGTGGAATCCCTCTTAGAGTCTCGATGTGTAATGGCCTTGATGGAATAAAGCACTACTAGTGAGTTGTACGAGTGAGACGGACCAACAGGACAAGATATGATAAAGAAGTTGCAAATAATTTTTTCATTGTATCTTGTATAACATAGGTTGTTGTATTATTCATATTTGGTTTAATATAACAAATATTGGTGATTGTACATATTGTACAATTTTGTTTAAAATTGTGTATATTGTGCATATGTGATTTACTGCTTTATGTTTCCACTGTGAAAAGTATTTTAGTGGTTGAGATTCTTGATTTGATAGCGTCAGTGATTTAAGAACCTAACCTAGACCGAAGGTCATGGAAATTCAACACACAAAACACCTGCACAACGTCCGCGCAACATCACATGTACATGACACCACTTGCACACTGTGTACACAATGCCAAATGTACACCACACCACCTATACAATGTGTACACAATACCACATGTACACAACACCACATGCATGACATGTACTCGAAACCACATGTATACAATGCCACATGCATGACATGTACACAATACCACATGCACAACATGTACACAAAACCACCTACACATAACACCACATGTACAACATGTACACAAAACCACATGCACACAACACCGCATGTACAATCATGCACACAAAATCATATGTACAACACGTACACAACACCATATGTACATAGAACTGCATATACAACATGTACATAGCACCATATGTACACAACACTAAATATCTAACATGCGTACAACACCATATGCACACAACACCGCATATCCAACATGCACATAATACGATATGTACTCTGCACCGCATATCGAACATGTACATAACACCATCTATACCGAGCACTGCATATGAAATATACACACAACACCATATATAAAATAACAGACACCATCATATGTACACAATACTACATATGTTACATGTACACATCAAAATAGGTACAATCACTGAATATACAACATGTGAAACATATACAACACAGGAGTATTGCACATCCATAAACCACACATTGACCCCACAAGAAACCTTGTTTCTAGTGTCTTTCTACTATCGATGTTTATCCTAGCATTTCATGGATCATGTTGTTTTCATTCTGTTGATGTATCTCTCAGTATTGCCTATCCATAACATAAAAATAGACATCGTATAATCACATAATATAAATTCATGTCCACATGATATTGACCTCATAGATCTATCAGGGTTACTGCTCCCACTTGATTCCTCATAAGACCAAGAACCTCTTCATGCCATTCATCTGCATAAGAAATCATTCTCCCACAAGGATGATCCTTGAAAACCCTGTCATACATTGACATAGATACATATATATAATCATTAGCATAAAACAATCATGATCCTATTAAAAAACTACATACATACACACACATATATAAATATAAACATTTAGCATCCAACAACCATGATCCATGATGACCCTATTAGACAGGACATACATACATACATACATACATACATACATGTATACATATATAAACACCGACATAAGCATGATCACATCATAATTACCATATAGTATAAGGTCAAGGTTCAAAGAAATTCCTTTATCCTTGCACATTATTGAGAACAACAATTCCCGACATAGCCAACCCATCTAACACCTCAGATCCATTTTATTTAACTTTTATGTTTTATTTCTCATGTTTGTACTGTCACCGTCCATTTACCACAATGGACCTAACCAGTCCAATCGACTGTCATATTCTTACCTTTCACTACACTTACTCATGCACCGAGCTTCATTCGTGTATTTCATTACCTGTTGGGTACCACACAACTCTCCCCAAGTGCCATTACTTTCCTCTTTCCACAACCAATTTCCCAAGACTCTCAAACAAAAGGAAAGAACAAGAAATAAAAATAAGAAAACCATGATAATCAATAACAATATGACACTACAACAAGTTGGTATGGCCATACACCAGACATAAACAAAGCTACTAATCAAGCACAACAAACCACAAGAGACCAAAAGCACAAGACTGGAAACAAACACCATGACTCAATCCCCATGGTTCCTAAGGAAAGCTCAACCAAAGCCTTCTTCAAGATCTCATGACTGTCTCTTTTTCCATGCAATTCCCTGCATCATACCGCCATAAACACATAACTGTCAGTGTATAATATAAACATACAATATACTAGTTACCTTACCTTGCCATGCCAAGCATACTTCCTTGAATCTGAACACACATGTCAACCACATGTTCCAAAGACCAAGACATCATACCTATTAATCTAAAATCAACATTTACCAAGTCTAGAAATGATGTCATAATCAACAATCAACTCACATTCATCAATCATAATAAGAATGCTATAATTATCACCTACTTGCACTCAAGTACATATGAGTTGTTCTCAGCACATATGTGTTAGTTCAACCATACCAAACATGATCATTCCTTCATGAAATCTTATAGATACAATTCATACCACCTGATTATTAAAGCATTCAAACAAACTATAAATGTACCATGTTAGACAATTCAACTGGGCGACATAATAGACACCAAACACCCAAACACCAAATAGACCACATAATCAAGAAGTCAAGCACGAAGTAAATGGCTAAGCCAACTCATACCTTAATGTATCTCAGGGGATGTTATCTTGTCTGTACAATCAATATATATTAGCATGATATAACTTCACAACACATAAACTCAAACATAAATAAGGTCATGATATCCATAACAGTAACTAGCTAACATGTTCAACTCATAAGTTCATAAAAAATTGTCATTCATGCATAACAATCACAACTGCACAGTAAGCCTAGATTAATACAACACACTATCATAATTAGGTTGACTCATACCTCAAAGTCATAACCCTAACCAACTGCATAGGCCAATCCAAATTATCATGATACATATAACATCAAGATCATAAAGTCAATAACACTAATCGTCAAGTTAAATAACATATTTAACAACAACAAGTTAATCATATAACATAATCATCAACAACATATAACATAGTCATAAAGTTAATACCATGCATGAATAACCAACCCATGTACATATGATCACACTATTTGACTAACATCTATCATATATGTGACCATAAAATCAATAGAATGAAAGGCATACACATAACCATAATGCATATAACTAAACTGATCAACTATAATTTGTCATACATGTAACCACAACAACAATAAGATGACAAACATGTATATAACCCTAATGCTTATAAAAACCATTAACCTACATACCTGCATGGAAACATACAATACATGTATGACGATTTGTCATTAACCTGAAGTCTAGTGCCGCAACTTCACTTTGAGGATCTCCATCTCCTAATCTATCTCAGCCAACACATTAGCATCACAACATACCAAAAACATCATGATGTTCATACAATGACCTCATGGAAAACAACCATAACCATGAAAATGCATGCATAACAACATATATACACTGATATGCATAAAAATGCATAACCTACATGCACTCATGACAATCATTTTAGAAAATTATATCTTATAGAGAAATGAAACACATAAAATATGTGGAAAAACAAACATAAAACATATAAAACTAGAGAGACACGAATATACGTGGTTCACCCAGTTTGGGCTACGTCCACCCCGAACATCCTGTCCTTTCTTTCTATTATCCAGCAAAATGAAGAGACATAACCTACAACAGATCCATTGTAATATCCTCTATTCTCTCTCACAGTCTCCCTATCTATTTCTCACTCTAAGAATACACGTACAATACACAGCTGCAATACAATACCCTCATACAAAACTAGGGGTTGCCTTCTAGGGATAAAAACCCTAAATTAAACATAACTTCTACCATCAGATAATCTACCTAATGAACGACCTAGATTGACTAGAAATTACAATAATTTTACAAGGAAATTTTATATATGTTTTTAGCTTCGGGGGCGCTACCGGGGGGGGGGGTTCCATAAAGTCGCAGCCGCCCCCCTGGACCCCCTAGGCACTGTACAATTATAGGCAGCATTGCCACCCCATTAAGAACAGGTCTAATGTTGTGATACAAAATAAAGAAGATAACCAGGCTCCACACCCAACAGATCACATCCAACAAAAAACACCACCAACTTCCACAGGGCGACACAACTGCAACAATGACCACCACCATGCATATACAACAAGAAGATAGTCCACCAACATACATAACACATATGAAACTGACATGAATGCACGATAAACACACCACCCAAGGAGAGATCAACCACGCTCTGATACCACTCTATGGTATCAAATACGACCTAAAGAGATCCAAACCACATTGTGATACCACTCTATAACACCCTCATCCCACATCTACCCAAGTAATTGGCCAATCGAGGTAAACATGTGATGAGAGGATACTATGATCAGATTCAACCTCCTAGGTGACCTTAAGGAAGTGGAACCGACATAAACATATCATACAAACCTTCCACATCAGCAACAAGACTCCCAAGAACCATCCCAACCACTCAGGTGACTAGCCCCTGGGTCCCACTAATTTTTTAACCCACTTAACCCTCAGACGCTCCCACAAGCTTGCATGCTTGCATTTGGGAGGCTCTAGACACACGCATAAGCCTATATAACTGTGTCTAGGGACTAAATTTCCCAGAACTATGCCCACATCTGCAAGATTTAAGGCACTTTTTTAGGCCCAGAACCCAAGTCACTACCCAAAATTTAATGACTAGCCCAAACATGAAATAAAATAGCGAAAAAATGATGTATTTGCAAAAATCATGCCAAGACCTAAACTAGACCCCTACTAGCCATGACAGGAATTTCGTTAAACATATCACAAATATGCAATCTACAGGTGTAAACAACATATCTAAGCATAGGGGTCTCATACTTATCTGAGAATCGTTAAGAAGCATTGTTGCTACTTCACATCAATTGCATTATAGTCTATTTAAGAATATATATACATTGTTCATTCAATTACGAATAAAAACATGATGAGATCCATACTTCATCACCATCTTAAAACTCAGTTATAACCATCATATAAACAACATAATTACAAGCACATAACAACCATATAAGCCATAAAAAACAAGCATATTTACCCATCAATACAAGGGGAAAATAGCTGTTATTTCCATAAGAAAAATTCAACCAAGTCTGGGACTTCCACGTTCCACCTAACCATATACAAGGCTGAGCCAAATCTCTCTGCATTCAGTCACCCTTGTTTCATATTCTAAGCATGAATGTGGGATCTAATTAAAAAAATCCATCAAAACCAAACCAAGGCTTCCAGAGGCCAAACCACCTCAACTCTCAACAATGATTCCACCTCATGTTCAGACATCACAACCACGACGTATTGGTTTATACCCAAGTTTTTCTAGGGCTTCGAGGACTAGCATCTCAACCCCAGCTGGTACAGGGCTTCTAGATAATTTTTCCAACCAAGGCTTCTAGGACTAGTAATTCAACCCACCTAGGGCTTCTAAATCGTTTTTCCAACCAAGGATTCCAGGACTAGTAACTCAACCCACAACTCTCTATCAGGATTCAAGAGCAGTTTTCCAACCAAGTCTTCCAGGAACTAATAACTCAACCCACAACTAAAGGAACATGAGAACCAACAAAATAAATAAATAAACTAAACCCACAACACCATAGATATCCAGGAAATGGAAAGGTTACGCAAATCCACTGTCAATCTAGGAAATTTTCCATGCAAATGATAGATCATGACCAAGAAACCACATGCATACACCATGCATGCCAAAACTAGTGAGGAAAACATACATGAAACTCGGTACCTACAATCAAAACCCGTTGTAGTTGTTGATCCCATTTTCCTCTTGCACTTTCTTGCTCTTCCTTTTCCTTCTTGCTCCAAATCTCCAAGTATGCCACACCCTCCAACAATACTCCGAGGAAGCTCAAGTATCCAATAGTATGAGAGAGTGAGAGAGAGAATACTAAGAGCCATAAGTGTGATCAAAAGTCTGCCAACTGATCCTCAGAAGACTTTTTATCAACGAGGCCTCTATTTTATTCATTTTCCATTATTTTCTTAATAAAATGCCAATTTTCCAATTTCCTTTAGCCATAATAACTGAAATGAACACCCACTAGGATTCCTTTTCCCAACTGTTAGCTTGGAATATGTTTCCCGTGACCTTGGTATTATATTTTTTTACATGGATTTTTAACCAGGGTTGTTACATTCAAGCAACTCAATTAGAAGCAAGAGGCAAGAATGTTCCTCAAGAGACTAGCAAGAATCAATCTAAGTCTAGAGACAAACTAAAGGATAAATTCAAAGGCAAAGGCAAAAATAATGCTACAGTCAAGAAAGAGGGAGATAAACTTACATGTAAACATTACTCAGAAGAAGGCCAGGATAAACACCATTGTTGGAAATTACATCCAGAAATGAGACCAAAGAAGATCAATAACAAGGCGAAATAGAATACTGATGCAACAACCCAACAAGATCTAGGATCTTATTCAGGTGATGAAACCAAAATCATAGCCATGGGAATGAAAGGTAAATATTCTAATGCATGTACTAGTTCTTCTAGTAATCATGATGATTCTTAATGTGATAAATAAATAAGTGATATTTTTCAATATATAAGGGTCATTACAAAACATACAAAAGTTGACACATTGTTTGATAGTGAATCCCAAGTCAATCTTATCTCTGAAGCTATTGTCAAAAAAGTAAATTTAGAGACCATACCTCACAGTAAACCTTACCCTTTAGGTTGGGTATGTGATGATTCCAAGAATTTAGAAGAAGAGCTTTAATCTTGGGTGTTGATTTGTCTTCAAAAGTCACACTCCTTAAATACATAGGTGGATTACATAGTTATTTGAGACATACTATATATATGTTTAATCCTACCAGTCTAGATGAATTATTTATCTAGGAAACACATTTAGAAGCAAGAGGAAAGAATGTTCCTCAAGGGAATAGAAAGAAGCCATCTAAGTATGGAGACAAAGGAAAGGGGAAATTTAAAGGCAAAGGGAAAAATATTTCTACATTCAAGAAAGAGGGAGATAAAATTACCTGTAAACATTTCTCAAAAGAAGGCCACAATGAAGACCATTGTTGGAAATTACATCTAGAAAATCGACAAAATAATTTCAATAACAAGGGGAAAAAAATATTGTTGAAACAAGTCAACAATATCTAGGATCCTATTCAGGTGATGAAAACAAAATCATAGCCATGAAAATGAAATGTAAAGCTTATAATGCAAGTACTAGTTCCTCTAGTAAGCCTATTGAGTCTCAAGATGATAAATAAAGAAGTGAGTTTTTTCATATAAGGGTCATTACAAAAAATACAAAAGTTGATGCATTGTTTGATAGTGAACCCCAAGTCAATCTTATCTCTATAGCTGTTTTCAAGAATCTAAATTTAGAGACCACACCTCACACTAAGCTTTACCCTTTAGGTTGGATATGTGATTATGCCAAATTGTAAGTGACAAGAAAATGTAAACTCAAATTCACCATCACTGCAAACATTATTGATGAGGTAGAGCTTGATGTTGTACCAATTGACATATGCGAAATTGTTTTAGGGAGTCCATACTTGTATGACTGAAAAGCCATATTATATTGACATGAGACAAAATACCGTCTTTTTAAAGTTGGAGTTGAGTATATTTTTAGAGCACATCACAAGAAGATGAAATTATCTCTTGTAAGTGTTGATCATATGAAAAGGCTTGTAAATGCTAGTAAAAAAATTATGGTGTTGGTGATTAAAGCTAAAGATAATGTTGAATGTGAAGCTTTCACAAGATGTGATTCAAAACTCAAGCATGATTTGGTTGAAGTTGTTAACACTTATGACAAGATTTTTCAGGAAACTGGAGGTTTGCCTCCTAAAAGAGGAATCCAACATGAGATTTATTTGCAGTAATATGCACCGCTTCCAAACATTGGCATGTACAGAATGTCAGTTTTGGAGAATGCATAAATCAAGAAGAAAATTCAAGAGCTTCTTGACAAATGGGTCAGCAGGCCTAGCACATCTCCTTGTGTATCTGTTATTGTCTTGGTTCCAAATAAGGATGGTGCATGGCTTATGTGTGTGGATTTTAGAGCTTTGAAGAAGATCACGGAAAATAATCACTATCCTCTTCCTTGCATTGATGATTTTATGGATCAATTAAAGGATTTTTTTTTCACTAAGTTAGATTTGAGGTAGGTTATCATCATACAATGATTGTTGAAGATGATATTGGGAAAACTACTTTCAAGACAAAACAAGGTTTGTTTAAATGGTTAGTTATGTCGTTTTGGATTTGCAATGCACCTGCAACATTTATGAGAGTTATGAATGATGTGTTGAGACAATTCCTTAATGATTTTTCTTAGTTTACTTAGATGATATTATGTTTTCAGTAAGACTTGTGAAGAGCATGTCAAGTATTTGAAACAAGTTTTAGATGCCTTGAAGAAAGAGAAATTGTATTTAAAGATGTCTATGTGTGAATTTGGGAAAACCTATTTGGTTTATTTGTGTCATATTGTAGGAGGGGGTGAATTGAAGATTGATCCCTCAAAATTTGATGTCATTGTGAATTGGACTAAACCAAAAAAGTAATAGAAGTTAGGAGCTTTTTGGGAGCAACCCAATATTGGAGAAAAATTATAGTTAACTTCTCAACTCATTGCAACACCATTACATGCTTTGAAAAGTGTGAAACATGTCTTTCAGTGGGGAGGCAAGCAACAAAAAGCCTTCAATACATTGAAATAGAAAATCAATACAAAACCAGTTCTAGCACTTCCATATCTTAAACAACCATTTGAGATTCAAACTAAAGCAAGTGATTATGCCATGGGAGTAGTGTTGATGCAACATGGTAAGCCTATTTGTTATCATTATGAAACCTTTACCAATGCGGTGATTAACTATCCAACTAATGATAAAGAGTTGTATGCTTCGGTATAAAGCGTGAAGAAATGGAAGCATTATTTGATGGGTAAAGAAACGCTTATTCATATTGACCATCAACCTTTTCAGTATTTAAAATCGCAAACCACACTACAACAAGCTGGAAATTTCAGTGGATGGGATTCTTACAACAATTTAATTTGGTAATTAGGTACAAGAAAGGTATATACAACAAATTTGTTGATATGTTATCAAGGCCTATTTTTAATCCATCTGATATTCTTAAGGATAACTCAATCATACATGAAAGTTATATTGAATAGTATGCTCAAAATGACAATTTCAAAGATGTTTATACAACTTTTTTCAAGGCAATCATGTTGAAGTGTTGGATTATCATGTTCATAACAATTTGTTGTATAATCTTGGCAAGTTATGTGTTCTAGGGGGTGAAATATTCAATTTCATAAGGAAATCCCACACTTCTCTTATTCTTGATCACTTTGGTGAAGGAAAAACAGTTGCACAAATTAAAAGGTATTGTTATTGGCCTTGCATGAATGAAAATGTTTCCAGATATGTAAATGGATGTTCCATGTGTGCTACTAGCAATAAGAAATTGGGTTTGTACACTCCACTTCCTATTCCTTCTCGTCCTTGGGAAAGTGTTTCTATGGATTTTGTTGGAGGACTACTAATGTCAAGAAAAGGTCATGATTATATATATGTTGTTGTGGGTCATTTCAACAAAATGTGTGTGTTGATGTTATGTAATAAATGGTTATAGTTGAAAAAAACTTAAATATGTTCTTCCAAAATGTATGGGTTTACTTTAAGCTTCCCACTTTTATTATTTCTGATCGAGATTATCGATTTTTCGAGAATTTTTGGTCAATTTTATGAGAACTCATGGACACGAAGTTGAAGAAGAGCACAAAATTTCATCCACAAGCCGATGGCCAGACATGAGTGGTAAATAGAACAATAGTGCATCTCCTTCGTGGATATTGTGGTAAGAATCATAAACTTTGGGATGATAATTTGCATTACATCCAGCATGCCTACAATCATGTCAATCATTCATCCACACAAGTGTCTCCATTTGAAGCTTGTTTGGGTTATTTTCAAAAGTCTCCTTTGGATTTAATATTTGGTAAAGATATTGCAGTAAATGGACACAATGATGTGGACAAAGCCAAGCATTTCATTGAAAAAATTCGGCTAGTGCATAAAAGAGCACAAGAGAATCTTGAGAAAAGCGAAGCAAAGTACAAAGAAAGGCATGAAAAGCATCGAGTTGATCATGATGTCCAAGTGGGAGATCAAGTTTGGTTGTATATCAATAAGGAAATACTTTGATGTGAATGTAAAAATCTCAAGCCAATCAAATATGGTCTTTTAAAAATCTTGGAGAAGATTGGTAACAATGTTTTCTAATTAGATTTTCCACCTTATATGAAATTTTTTTTCTGTTGTGAATATGGAAAAATTGAGATTGTATGAGCCTCCAATGATTAATTATCATGAAGAGAATGTTTAGATTCCATATATTAAAGATTTTTCTCCTGAATATTTAGATGAGTTGCAGGAAGACACAATTCTTGACACGAGAATAAGGACTTCACGCAAAGGCTATGTGGAGTGTCTTTGAGTGGGGCTGAAGGGTACTAATCCAACTAAATCAAAGTGGATTGAGATCGGGAAATTGAGGGAGTTTTATCCTAACTTACTTGATTATTAGAAACAAACTTTCGATGGTCCAAAAGCTTCCATTGGGAAGGAATAATCCAAGGGATAAAAAAATATGCTTAAAAATAAAAGTGCTCAAAATCACTCAAAACTAGTTCCAAAGTATATATCTCATTGTTCTAATTCCAACGACACTTGAATTACCTCAATCTAACATTGTATGTCAAAGTTATCATGTTTTAATTTTTTTGGCATATAGTTAAAATGTCAACTTGCAGGGCTGACTGGGTTGCTGACTAGGCAGGTAGTACAGTGATGTGGTGCTAATGTCAGCAAGATGAATGGGCAGGTATGATGGTCAAACACACCAATCCCATGCTAACGCGTGGCATATCATACATGTTTAGGTGGAAAAATTTTATTGGTAGTTTTGTTTTGGGTGGACCAACCACGAGGCACCACGTGGCCCTCGGGTTTTGTGAAAAAAAATTGTTTGGGATCTATTGATAGTGATGGACCCAACAACATTTAGGGGGTATCCCCGATATGAAGTCCCAACTAGACCTCAAACCGTTTGGAGTAGGATTCCCAACAGTGGGGTGTTTAATGATAGGCCTTGGATTGCAAAACGCATAGAGTAGTGTACGATGTCTTTAGTTAAAGCAAGTGTGTGACCCTGTGGAAATTCAATATGATGTATGAGATCTTATAGCACGTGAAGGGAAATGGAAGTGTGCTCCTTGGAAGCCTGTAATAGTACGTAACTTGAAAGGAACACACGAGCTGAAAAGACATCACACAAACTAACAAGTGGAATAGTCCACACGTTAAAGGTGATGGGTTAAAACATGAGGACACATTCAATAATATTCGTACATGAAAATGAAATAGTTCATAATCATATGCATAATTTAAACAACATACATCGCAAATATAACAATAATAGTCCTATTACATTTACAATATATGCATAAGGACATGTCAACTCTAATTTTATTATAAGTGAAAGTTCCATTCATACATACAACATGACGAACCACTTTCCTCAATAATGGAACATGAATTCAACAACACTTGCTCCTCCCAAATAAGTATAATCCCTCTATGCTATGGAGAATCCAAGGCTGACACAAAACTCCCAGGATCTTTCTAAGCCTAATCCTAGCCAAAAGCTTGGCTCTCAAAATCCTTTTACAAGAGTTATAAGGATGTATTTATAACCAAAGGGGGGTGACTCTTGGCATGCCCCCTTTTTGACTCTTGGATTCCCATCATGACTCCTCACATTACATATGACTCTTCACACTCCATCATGGACACATGGAATTTTACTTATATAATAATTACAAAGAATATTACAATTTCCACTCGTACCCATATAAGAAAAAATATGTAGAGACAACTTGACAACCTAAAAAGACAAGACACTATGATGCTGGAGTTGGGTTGAACTCAAGACAGAAATCTTGGACTTGGTGTCTCTTGGTCACATACTCATGCCAATATTTTTACTATGTGATGGTCTCCCCAAACTACGAGATAGTGTGAGGTTGGAAGTAGACTCTTGCCTCCATAGCATCCATGTACAATCTCTTGGAACAGGTCTTCACCTCTTTCTCAATCAGGAGAAAAAGTGTTCTGATCTAAACTGGGCCACCGATGTAAGTCTGCAATTTATGTCCATTCACCTCCAAGTTCTCTCGGGTAGCCATTTTCTCTAGCCGCTCTAGGTACTGAACAATCTCCAACCGAACATGTCATTCATTCGGGGAAGTTTTAGGTCTAAAATGGGCCTTCTAAGAAAAATGTACAACCAAAATAAAATTTATATGAACTAATAGGATTCAATATGATGATGTCAACCATGGGGGATGATTTACCATTTTTGGAGTAAAAAAAGTATAAAAATTAAAAAATAATAAAATAAGAAAACAACTTTTACAACTCATATTTTCAATTTATCTCCCTAAGGTTTAACTCAAATTTCGAGTAGTACTCATTGGATGCAAAATTTAATTCCTCATCTAAGGAGTACCCATGTTGGATGCTTTCGCTGGACCCTGCTACATGAAAATGAGAAATACATGAAAGAACATGATTGTTGTTTGTGCTCAACCTAGTCTCCTAAATTGAGTTCATTTAATTGTCAACCAGGGTTGGTAAACTGCTGAAGTGTGGTGCACTATATGTGCCTAGGTGTTTGTTTCTTACTGCGTTGTGTCTAGTGTTTTATGATGTTTTTGGGTTTTTTTTATGGTTTTATGTTCACAAGGGAAAGAACTAAATGCTGGTGGAAATAAGCTACTAGTTAAAAATAGAGTGAAGCCTAAGTTATTGATGACAAATGACAAATGCTAATACTGAAACAGAACCAAACCTAAACTATGACTTAGCAAAATACAAAGCTTGATAATGGCTTCAAGAAAATAAATCACAACATGAACTTAACTTGTCCAATTCATTCATTAAATATGTTTTGGAAGAGCTTGAGAAATGGGCCGCTAAGTGTAAATAAAGTTCTCCTAACTAAACAATTAAACAATCAACTTATAATGATACAACATCTCATCCATGATTAAAGATTTATTGAAACATATTTGGAAAAGAACATTTGTAACATCATAAGATCTCTACTCTAAAACTAGCTCCTAATTCTATTCTGCAACTTAGTTTAACACCACTAAACCTCACTCAAAAGTTATAGATTTCCTTTTTAGAATATTCTTTGAGGAAAGGCTTGTTTGTGAAATGGTAAAAAGGTTGCAAAAGTATTCCAGGCCTTAGACTGATACTATCTTCTGTCCAGATGATTATGAGTTAATATATGTTTGGAACAAAAGAAGTTTTGTAAATAATGAAGACCGTGGTATTTAAGTTTAACAACTAATGCAATTTAATATGCAATGGATGGCAACTAAACGTGGAATGTGAATACAGTGTGCTAAGCTAGAACTGAAATAGAGTGCTACTAGTCTACAGTGAACAGTGCTAAACTAAAAAGCCATTATCAAACTTAAAACGAAATAACAGAGCATGAATTAAATGCAATTTGCCTCCGGAGTGCTCTAACTAAGTTATCATGCAACTAATCTATGGGATTCTACAGCCTATTTCGTTCATCATGAATGGTATTTTGGAAGAGCTTGTTAGAACAATCCTGGCTGTACAATTCAATGCAATTGAATACAAACATAAAAACTGAAAGCAAATACAATTAAAAACTAAACTAAGACATCACAGCTATTTCCTACTCATTGTTATGATGTTTTGGAAGAGCTTTTTAGGAGTAAGATTAGCTATGCTACTTAGTGTAAACAAGCAACTGAAACCTACAGTATCACAGTTATGCCTTAGTCATCATAATGATATCTTGGAAGATTTTACTAGAGTAAGTTTAACTGTGATAATGAACGAAAGGAATTGCAAATAAAATCTATAACACTATAGCCATTTCTTATCCATCGTAATGATCTTTTGGAAGATTTTATTAGAACAAGTATAGCTATAATGATTAATGAAATTAACTATGAACGTAAACTTCCAAAAACTTGAAAACAAACTAAGATACTTATCTAAATTGCAAAAGTAAAGCTGCTCAGGAGGCAGGGGCCCTCTACCACCAGAGTAGCACGAAATCTAGCTCAAGATCAACTCAAAGCGTTCAAAGAAATTTTGTCTTCTTCATTAAAGGAAAATAACTTAAAACAGAGTATTCTTGGTCTTCAGAAATATAGCAGTCAATCCACGAAATCTAATCAAAATCTAGAACTTGTCTCTCGGTTTCCCGAGTTACATTTATAGAAAATCTTCATAACAGACTTGATATAATACGGGGATCATTGTCTTTTCATATCAAAATCGGACTAGAACTCTAAAGGTGGCAGCGTAAAATGACAAAGGACATCTGGACTGTCCTTGTCCTATTAGGAGTCTGTCTCCTTGTGTGAGTTCCCACGTACAAAACCACGTCCAGAATCCCGTTCAATCTTCATGGTGAGCAAAAAACGCTGAGGACATGATGTGGAATATACCCATATGTGGCTTTTCCTGAGAGGACACCTGGAACATGCTTGAACGTGAAGACAGCTACAGAATTGGCAACTAGCTACGGAATGTCTGCATTCTGTAGCTAGTTTCAGTTCAAAATGTATTACAATGACAAAATCACAAAAATTAGCAAGTTAGCCATAATATTCATTCCTAAAGCAATTTTAACTAATTTCATTGATCATTTGAGCCTGGGATAACAATGGAAAAAAGAAAATGGAGTGAAGTATGATGGAAGAAAGAACAATCTTGGGGCTCAACAATTGCAATCACATTTTTCATGTATTTCCCACTTTTCGTGTTGTAGGGTCCATAAAAAATATGGAACATGGGTACTCCTTGGATGAGGAATCAAATTTTGTATCCAATGAGTGTTGCCACTCAAAATTTGAGTAAACCCATAGGGAGATAAGTTGAAAATACAAGTTGAAAAAATAATGTTTTCTTTTTTCCCTCTACAAGTTGAAGATGTAATCTAAATTATTTTATTATTTCCACTATTATTTTATAATTTCCTTAGGAGGCCCATCTTAGACCTCAAAATTCCCCTAATGTGTGTTTAGTCTTAGTGAGTGTACCAATTGATGGGATCCAATGGGTTCTCACCATAGAATCTAAATTCTTGTATAAACGTACATATGAGGCGTTAATGTTTCTGCTGAATGAGGCAAATTGTTTGTTGTTCGGGATCAACATCCGAACACTGGTTTTATCTAACTTTTCCTGTGGCTTCATCTTCTTCACCATGGTAAGTGGTGCAGCCTTGTATCGCATTTTCCACTCGTGAACGACAGTGATGGCAGCTTGTACATTCTTAAGGATCCTGACAAACTCTATGATCTATCATTGCAAGTCATTTAAGCGGAAAAATGCCTTATGTACGGTCAAAAAATCCTCATAAAGGTCCCACCTAGTGTCCCCAAGTTTGGATACTTCAACAAGTACCGCTACTCTTATCTCCTCGTAGTAGAACTGTGTGGAAGGTGCATCCTACGCTGCTGCATAGAGTTGTTCATTATTTTTCTAAAGTGCTTGTAGATTCTACACAAAATTCTTGTTCTCGGCCATAAAACACTGAGTGTTAGATCTGGCTACTCCTGCGAAGCCAAGATAGCATCAGAAATGGCGTTTGGATTATTTTTGGTGTATGCCACTATCACCCTTTATCTCATGAATGTAGGTGATGCATGATCATCCGGGAAGTTCTTTTTCTGTGCTTGTACAATATTCTTCTACATTTGGCCGAATGACAGATTGTACAGATCCATGACCGGATCATCGTCAAGGGGAGCTATCTCCCCTTCTTGCTTGGGGATTTCTCTACAGATGAAGGTGGTGGAGTCTAAAAGGTGGCTTGCAGTTCACTGGGCATCAAGTCCACATCCTCATCTTGTGGCTTCGATCCCATTTCCATGTTTGTGACTTCAGTTGTTCAAGCTCTCTAGAAAACTCTTGTTCCTGCATCTTTTTTCTCATTGCTTCTGCTGCTAGCTTATCTTGAATATATTCTTCAACTTATATACGTGTCATCTCTTCTATTGTGTCACATTTCCTTTCTTTCTCTTATTTATTATGTCTCTCCTCTCTACTTCTAAGCTCTCGTTCTTCCTTCAACTCTTGTTTTGCTCTCTGTGTTGCTTCTTCTAAGTATATTAATTCTCTCTCTTTCTCCACTCTACTCTCTGCTGCCTCTATTTCCTCTTTGCTTTGATTGCCAAAGATAATTTCTCAATGAGAGGATCTCCTTTCATTTTCCAGATTTTTTCATCTTCTGCATTGTCATCTACCTTCCTCTTTCCTTTGTCCTACACCAGGCCGCTTCATGTTGCTGCTGCTTCTTCCAAAATTGATGTTGTTTGGGGAACAACTTGAGACATCCCAACAATAGTGATCAAATCATGAGTTCGGGAGGAGTTATAACAGTTATTCCATGGTTCCTCCTCTGACCATTGATATATCCTGCTAAACTAGTTGAATTAAACTCTCGCACAATGTTCTTTGCAAATCCCCTCGGATCATATAGATTATAACTCTTCATGTCGAACTCAAATTTAACTATGGAGTTCCCTTTAGCGCCTACTAATTTAAGATTTTGAATCTCATATAATCCAAACTACAAAGGAAGAGTTGGCCATGGTTCCTTCTTTGTCCTATGCAGTGCTACTAAAAACCCTATGGAGATATGATAAGATATCTCTTGCATGACAAATTTGTCAGTGGCATATATTGCCAAAAGATATGGCTGCTTCTGCCCACTGAATACTCTGATCAATGTTCCATATGGTAAGGTGACCCAATTTTCAATCTCTAATATCGTCTCCATAGTTTCTTGTGACATGCAAGGTAGGTCATCCTAAAAGATGAGCCTTTAAAGTGGGACGATGAAGTGATCAGTAAGTTGTTCCATGACTCCGCGATGGCCGCAATCCGAGAGTATCTTGAAATAGATATGTACATAAATTTCTCTTAGTGTCCATGTAGATTTCATTCCAGGGAATTGATTTTGTGCACAGATTGAATCCAATAACCATGCATACATGTATAAGTGTGCCTGCTCGCCCTTGGGTGGATTATGAGCTTATGTCACGTGGAATATCAACTCATGAGCCAAAATATTTGATCAGTTGAACGACTTCCCCTCATTCACTACCTGGTTCAATAGGATATCCCACCCTTTAGGAAAGGTCTCGTTGTTTGATTGACCATATATTTTGCAAGCTAGTATGACCAAAAGATGTTAGGCTTTCCTGAGTGCTTTTGACTTGTACATGTGAGTGGGTGTCTGTCTAAACTTCATTGGATCCTTCACCCAACTCTTGATGATATATATCTTGTGTTTGCATAGCTATGAGTTGCATAAAACAATGATTCCATGTTCTTCACTAGCCTAGGAAGATGATACATCTGCTTAAAATCTGCTGCCACGAATACAGCAAGATTTTTCTGGCTAGTGTTTCTCAATGTCATAGTTTTGAAATCAGTGCTTGAGACAACCCAGCTGATCACATCCGCACATGGGAAGGTTTGATACCTACATGCAACCTTGTAAATCCCTCATTGCATGATGTTGAGATACACATGTTGGTCCTACAAGTTTGCATGAAATTCCTTTGTAAACTCATCTTTGATCTGATGCCATGTCAATTTTGATACCTTCTCTATAAACAAACGAGTGTCCACATAAACTGGAAAGTTAGCCGAAACTTGCTCAAATGCTTCCCCGGTAATGCTTTCAACAGTTTCCTTTGAGGCAGCTCTCTTAGATTCCATTGTGAAAGTGACTATTGGAGATATTCTAAAACCCTTTTGTACCCGTGGGACAAAAAATACACTGACGAAAAGAAAATATCAATTATAAGGACATGTTCATGCAGCATACCAGGAAACTAATTGGAAGGATTGTGCAATTATTGCTAGGAAGAGGGTCTGACTGGCCGAGGAAACTGCACACTGCATAGTCCCAACAGTCAGGGTCGAAGCTTGAGGACTAAGACTGTGCAATGTGCAGTTCAACCTAGGCAGTGAGCTGGGAGAGACCGTGCATTGTGCAGTCTCAATTCCCAAGGATGCAATTTAAGGCATAGGACTGTGAAATGTGTAGCGGGGCCGTCTTGTACTGCACATTTCACATTTCCAAAGGCCAAGTTCTAAGCTTGGGCCTCAAAATTGTGCAATGTCGAGCTGGGCAAAGTGAATTCGTGCCAAGAGAAAGGCAGATCTTCCCAAGGGAAGTGTAAAAAATGAGAAGATATGAGAGATGGTGAAGGCATGAGTGCAGATCTGAGTAATTCTGATTGAAACAAGACAAATTGAGTGCAAAATTTGCACAAACGAGAAGTGAATGAGATTGGTGAGGAGAGTCGCTGCAACGATGACCATTAATGAAAAACAAAGAAACTGATGCGACACTTGTGAAAGGAAAACGAAAAATTAGAACAACACTTCTGTAGGCTAAAGAAATTTAAAATGCCAGCATGCATGCAAAGAAACAAGAAAAACAACACTCATGCAAGTGAAATGGAAAAAAGCAACAGAAAAAATGATTAAAAGTGATAAATGCAAAACTCACCCAAAAAAGTGACGAAAATCATACCGAAGGTTCCTTGATCTCCTCGAGAATGCTAGAGCTCCAAGATAAAATGTGAGAATGAGCTCTAGGGGCATCAATTAAATAGATTTTAGAAATTATGGTTTATGACACGCATGCCAAAAATCAAGTTAAAAGCGACACATGGTGACAGTTTCCAAAAATAGCAAGTGTGGTTCCTTCGGGTTACTAAAAATATATCCCTAAATTTTAGGGATGTTTTTCTATTTTTTAGCTTTTCTACTTTCTCCGAGAATTTTTTCCATGTACATCATCAGGAAGGATTGCACAGTTTAGAAGAACTGACAACTCTCAGCTTAGTGCACTGCGCATTTTCTGAGCTTAGTGAAGGATTGTGCAGTTTCTAGGCTCAATGTTGGGCTACCTGTCATTATTGCGTAGTTTTCGAGCTCAAGGATGACTTCTAGTCATGACTACATAATTTTGAACATCAACGTCAAGATCGGCTTCATGAATTCCATAGTTTATGGAGGCAAGCTCGGAACTGTTGTGCAAGACTTAGACAAGAGGTTAGCTTGTGAATTGGAAATTATTTGCTAAGTGAAGAGAAAGTGAACACACAAAAATAAAAGATTAAAATTAGTCAGAGAACAGATACTTGATAGCAGTGCAAGGTAAGCTCCTATGAAAAGAAGGTTAAGCTCCAAATTCTAAGTAATGGAAAATTTTTGGAGGGTGGTTGTAGCCACTACAACAAGTTCTGACCAACTCCACTAGAATCGAACCCATGACCTCACCATAACTAACCAATTGTCGAACCGTCGAACCACCAAACGTGCTCATTATATCTATTGGATGAATTTATAATTAAATTTGAAATTTTTTGGTGTTGGAGAAGGGGGTGAAGCACATGGCCCCATCCTAGGGTTGTATGGAACACGATGCGCTGGTGGAAGAAGCGGAGGGGCCATGAGGTTAGCCCTAGCCCTAGGTCTTATTCAAGTATTGTGACCATAGAAGAGGGCTCAAAGCCATATGGGTGGCGTGTGGCCAAACCTACGACCACATGGAATACAACATGACCAAGCATGACAGAGTTGGCAAGTGCATGGCCTCTAGTGCACACTCCTGGCCATATTGTTCCCACATGACCATATAAAGGGGTGAATTTAGGGCGTGGGTGCCCAGTTAATGGTCCTACATTTTGCACCTTTTGTGGTGGAATCAATGTTGCACCCACATGAAATTTTCACCTAATGGATACGCTAAAGGAGGAATTTGTTGTCTATTTTTCCAGTTTGGTGAATATGTAAGAAAAATAGTAGAGAAATGGAGAAAGAGGCATAAATTGGTCGTTTTCAGCCTTTTTGAGCCTAAGATGAGCCTATAGATGGATTTTTGGGTGTTATGGACACAATGGTAGCATTATTTTTGTGATTTGAACATTGTATGTTGATGTAATTTACATTTTGAGCATATAATACAAAGGGCCAACATTAGAAGCTAGACCCAGAGACGTAGCCCAAGAGGGGTGAACTTTTTCATCAAATTATTGTTTGTGTGATGCTACATGTTGTCTATTTTTCTCTTGTTATATATGAAAAAATTAACTAAAATTTCCAATTTTATGTTCTTTTTAAATTTCAATCCAATGTCCATAAGACATAAACTAGCTTGCAAACTTTTTCAAGAAACCTTCAAGTTTTTAATTTCAAATCATTTGGTGAAGCCCAATCCAAGGAGATAAATTTCGATCTGAGTGTACCATTCTTAGGGCACATGTTTGAGATCAAACAATGCTCTCTTGAGTTTTCACACATGCGACCCTTGATCATATGTCTCAAATCCTTCTGGCTGCTCTATGTAAATTTACACCTCTACAACACCGTTGAGAAAGATAGTATTCACATCCTTCCAACCCATTTGCAAAGACAAATATAGAATGGATTTGATTGAGGAATATCTTACAACTCGTGAAAAAGTTTCCTCATATTCCACTCCCTCTATCTAAGAGAATCATTTGGCCAAAAATCTAACCTTGTACTTCTCGATGCTCCCGTTTTTTGCATGATTCACTTTGTAGATCCATATGGAACTAACCATTTATTTCCCTTATGGTATCGCCAGTACCTCCCATACACTTTTCTTCATGATGGATTCTTCCAACATGGCATCAACCCAAACTAATTGAGCAACTGCTTCCTCAAATTAAGAAGGCTTTGTTCCAATGAGCTTTGTCATGAGATCCATTTAACTAGTGTACCTATCAGAGGACCTCCTTTGCCCGCACTATGGCTACCATATTCTCCCTAGCATCCTGCAACAATATATTAACTTATCTGGTTCTCTTTCTCCCATCTCTAAAAGACTTTGATTGAGTGGGTGCCTCCACTTTTCCTCCTGTCTGCTCCTATGCATGTGGATTCTCCACAACCTCTTAAAGCTCATCTTGAGGCTCCTCCTTTGGAGATAGAAGCTCCTGCTCCAGTGGGATACTCAACTCTTGTTCCCGAGAGCATCCCATAACCTTGTCGTTACCTAATTTAACATCTCTCCTTACAACTGTCATCCTTAGTGAAGGAAAATACAATCGGTAATTGTGTGGAGTTTCGGTGTATCCTACAAAATATCCCAACTCTGTAATAAGCTCAAGTTTCTTCCTCGAATCCTTAGAGACATGGCAATAAACTGAAGCTCAATTTTTTTTGAAATGAGACACGTCGGGCTTTCTCCCAGAGAAATCTTCATCTTGTGTGATCATACTAAGTATTCTATGTAGACTCTAGTCCTGTAAGTAGATTGTTGCGTTGCATGCATTAAAGGAAATTTTGGCCTAAAATTGCCCATGAAATTTTCATGTAATTTCCATGTCAAAATATCTAAACCAATCAAAAGCCTTTAAATTTAAAAAGAGGTACATGTAAATATTTTGGAGGGAAAAGAAGAAAACTATTTTTTTTAATTGTATTTTTGGCTTATCTCCTTATAAGTTTGCTCAAATTTCAAGTGTACACACTCATTGGATGCGGAATTAAATTCCCCATCCAATGAGTACCTATTATCCATACTTTTGAGAAGACCCAAATTGATAAAAATTGAAGATACATTAAAAAAATGTGTTCAAAAGGGTCCACAAACATCATATTGGACTCACTCTAAGATTGCATATGCTCTAATATCTCGAGCATTGAAAGTGGATTTGACATATTCCCCAAAGTGAAACCCTTGTAGACATCTTGCTAGTCAAGGGAGCCTTTAGGGAAACCAGTGGTAATCTACTATGATGACTTTTAAGGCACCATGGTGTAGATGACACAATCTCCTGTGCTAGAGTTCTCCAACATCTCGAATTTGCACTTTTCTTTCCCTGTTAGTCAATGCAACACAATATCCCACCTTAACTTTGTATAGGTTGTTCAGTCAAACTCTAATCTACTTCACTTTCCCATTAGTTATGTTTCTCATAAAGGATTTCCCTTTACTAAAAATTAAATCGTAGCCACAATCCTCCAAAACTGCTACAAAGATCAGGTTCTTCTTCATCCGAGGTACAAACATAACATATTTGAGGCGAAGAGGGGAGGCTTTCTCCCTCTCAAAGGTGACAATGTTGATATTTTTGGTAGCATCATATGTGCTCTAGCTTCGAAACTTTGTGGAGGGTCTAGAGCACATGATATCACCAAGACCCGTAAATCATTTGGAGAAATTCCACCCGGAACCTAATTATTCAAAATATTAATTATTTTAATGGAGATCCTAAGTATAACTTAGGGAAATTAAATAATTAAAGTGAATTAATTTAGACATGTGGATGAGAATATTCTAAGTGATGTGGATCAAGTATTTTCTAATATTAGTCGTTGATTAGAGATTAGGTCACGACCATTGATTGTTCAATGAGAAAAGTATGAAAGGAAGGCTTGGGGTCAGTTGGAGAACACACACATAGTAGCATCACTTGAGATAAGTAAAAATTCTGGGGTGCGGTTTGCTAAGAATTTTCGATTGAGCTTGCAGTATGATTTCAGATCTGAGTCCGAGGATACATTGGCAGAGAGGTAGATCCATACCAAAGCAGCGCAGAGACCCGGCAAGGGTGACGCAGACCAAGCCAGAGCAGCGTGGAGGCAGTGTAGGCTTAGCCAGGGTGACACAGGTGAAGCCAGAGCTACGTTGAGGCTTCGTAGGCTCATCTTTGGTGACGTAGGGCCAAGCAATTATATGCAGAGGCTTACATAGGGCCATAGGGTTGACGCAGTGCTGGGAGAGGTAGCGCTGAGGTTCTAGTGGGCCAAAAATGGCTCATTTTCAGTAGATCTAGAAGGTGTGAAGCAACCACACTGAAGGGTGACGTACTGACTATGTAGGCACCCATGGGGTTCTTCATCCTCAGCTAAATTAACCATATTTTATGTTCCGAGAGATAGAACAGTAAATATGCCGCAAATTTCTCTGTTTGGGAAAACCATGTATGGTGCCCTTGAATGTATTCATAATTATACATAATAATAAAACTCTCTATGAGTTGTTGCACCGGTTTTCCCGCGTTGGGTTTTTCTGGGGACATTTGTCCGAAAAATATTGTGTCCTTTGTCATGTGGGCTTTATTCTTCAGTTCTTGGTCTGTATGTATGTGTAGGCTGAAGTAGTGTTTACTTCGATGTTTTACTGAATATTTCAGAAAAATAACTTGTTAATTAAATCAAACAAGTAGAATAATTAAATCAGAATAATGCAGTAGGATTTATGTAATTTCGATTCAGAAATTTTCACATGGTATTAGAACTATTGCAGATCAGGTGGAGTTGAAGCCATTAGAAAAGTGATGCAGATTTTTTCTCCAGGAAAGAAATTGAGACAACCCAGATCCAGAAACAGGCAACGCAACACCTGAGGGAGCCTATCTAGCTCACGTAGAGCTGACGTAGAGGTTGACACAAGCCCAAGAGGGTGACGCAGTACGAGATGTGGTGACGTTGTGCCAGTTGTCATGGCTGGAGGTGCAGTTTTTTATCTTCAAATTTTTTGGTGGGGAATTGTTTCTACTGGTGCAAAACAATGTCTAGAAGGGTTTACAAAGTAAGGGGAAATAGTTCTCTAGCAGAATTTCTAGCCAAGTAGTCTGAGATCCGATCAGTGGAGTGATTGGAGAGGGTTGATTAGACAAATTGGTGGAGGATTTACGAGAAGGAAATCACTCGTTAGAGGGAGCATATTTTCTAGAGGGTTTTCTAGCACCAAGAAACCTAGATCTAGTCTCTTACTGAGAGTTGCAGCAAAAGAAGGGAGAAGAGCATTCGTTTTGACATCGTTGAATAGACATTCCCTCTCATGGATCGACGGATCAAGATAGGTTATATGGAGCATATAACTTCATCATCTGGAAGGCCAAGATCCTATCTTTCCTGGATGAGTATCGCATCAAATATTATCCCGAGAAGGTTGTGGCCATCCCGATCAATGTTGATCCGTTGAAGAAGTATGAGGAAGTGCAAGCAAGGGCCAAGCGCTTGATAATGGATGGAGTAAAGGATGACCTTGAATACCTTGGTAGAATGTGGTCAAGGTCATCCACCCTCACATCTAAGGGACAAAGGTAGCAACAAGGGAACAAAAATAAGGACCTCTCAAAGGTCTGGTGCTTCAGATGTGGCGAATTGGGACGCTTCTCCAATACTTGTCCTCAGAAGAAAAAGGCCAAGGAAGATTTAGATTCCAAGGTTGTGGCAACCAAGGGGGATGATGGAAGTGATGATGATGTCACCATGAGTGCTCATGTACCTCAAGAGAAGAGGTGGGGTGACATTGATCTATATTTCTCTTGAACTGCAAATTGGGGTAGGATCCTTGAGGTGCCAAAATTCTTGGATCACATACGAGCTACGAGAGCCCTTAAATATAGTAACATGATTACTAGAGTTAGTTGGTGTAGAGGATCGTGGAGACACTTTGGTGGTGCTAGGATGTTGAAGACTAGAGAAATGCAGAGGAGAGGCAACAGTGGCGTGGAATCAACAGTGCAGATGCTGATGGGATTTCAACAACGCAGTGGCAGTGATTACGAAGTGCAAAGAAACAGACATTGCAGAGCTTCATAGGGTCAGCACAGAGCAATAGCAGAGGGTGCTTCAGTATCGAGATAAAGCCAAACTGACTTAATTGTCAGTATTTTTGGTGATGTCATTCATTTTCTTAACTCTCAGCAACGGAGTTGCAGTGCAACAGTTAGTAGTGGCAGTGTTGTGGGGAGTATGATGCAACATTTAAGAGGGAGTTGTAGTAAATATGAGGCAGTGACTGTGGCAGAGTCATGGGCAGTAGTACAGAAGGCATCAATGTAGTGGATGAGGAGTAGCAGCCGAGCATCAACAACGCAGGGGACTGATGCCATGGATCAGACTAACGCTTCTGGAGTGAAGTGTCGCTAGAGCACATTCCTCGCTAAGCGAGAGTGTTGATATTTTGGGTAGCATCTGATTTGATCTAGCTCTAAAACTTTGTGGAGGGACTAGAACACATGAGATCTCCAAGACCCAGAAATCGTTTGGAGAAATTCCACTCGCAACCTAAGTTATTCAAAATATTAATTATTTTAATGGAGACCCTAAGTCTAACTTAGGGATATTAAATTATTATAGTGATTTAATTTAAACATGGGGGTGGGAATGTTCTAAGTGATGTGGGTCAAGTCTTTTCTAATCTTAGCCATTGATTGTTGAATTCCAACAAGAAGTTTCAGGACACACACTAGTGTGGGACCAACAGGTCCTAGCGATAAATTAGTGTGAAGGCCAATTTAATTAGTTAAATTGGTGCAATGTCTAAATTTAATTTTCCCTTAATTTTGCAGTGTATGAGTCTTATCTCATGATCACTTGTTATAGTTAATTGAGTGTGATAAACTCAGTTAGCTCATGTATTTCAAGTTGAGGGTGGTTGGTGAGGCATGTAGAGTAATTCTATTAGTTATGGAGTTCGAATTGCAGTTGGTGCATTGGTTTAATGCATTAGTAATCAGTTAACTCAGTTAGGTGAGTTAGAGTCGGTTGAACTAGTTGTAAATGTTTGTTGCACTAGTGAGAGATCAAGTGAATTAAATATTATTTAATTCACAATAAGTGATCTGCCATGGAACTAATGATTTACTATTAATAGCTGCATGCAAGTTAGTTCCAGTGGAGACCCAGTTGAAACAAAGGTTAAAGGGATGTTAACTATCATTTGTGTGATTAGCAGGTTTCCCTCATGCAACCAGACATCCATTGGATTTTCCATTCTCCTTGCACAGTTTTGGAAGGCTGAAATTCTTAAACAATAGGGATTGCATTCCACATGAATTTCGCAAGCAAAGCAGGCTGTTTAGAGGCTGAGAATTGGCTAAGTGTTGGTCGATTTTGTCAGGGACAGTGTGAGACAATTATGAGAGTGCAAGAGACTCTTGTGAGAAGAGTGCATTGTAATTGTTTCATGATTATATGGTGAATATACAATAGAAGATAGAGGGGTTTTGAGCAGCAAGCTTTCCCCGGGAAATTAACTGTGTTGTGGTTTGATTTGATTCTTTCTTTACTTGTTGTGATTGGCGATCGTGTTTATCTTCTGCAATTTATTTGTATAAGGATTAAATATCTATCTTTAGTACATTGCTTGATCGAATTGAATCCATTGATATACATATGTTTGTACAATTTCTACATGGTATCATAGCACAGGAAATCATTATAATGGAGGATAAAATGAGTTTGTGACTGAATAGAATTCGAATTTGCAAAATTATTCTTGTTGCGACAGGTGAATCAGGATCGAAATGGATTTCAATGGCTTGAGATTGGAGTATGCACTTGAGGGAAGTTCCAATTATATTGCATGGAAAGATAGGATGGAAGAAGTACTGGAGGACAATGGGTTGAAAGAATTCAATGATATTGATGTTCCCAAACCTGCTGTAGCAGATGCCGCAAATCTTGATGCTTGGAAAAATAAGGTTGCAAAAGCAAGAAGGATATTATTAAAGGGAGTACGAGACCACATTGTCTCAAGTCTCCATGGAAAAGAAACACCATATTAAATGTGAAAATATTTGATAGATCCGTTTCAGATAAATAATGATGATAGAAAATTGGCACTGAAAGACAAGCTCGGGAAAATAAAAAATGGAGAAAGGCGACACCATTCCAAAATATTTAACAAAGTTTGTCCAATGTCGGGATGATATTGGGAGCGTCGAAATTTCTATCACGGATGATGACTTAGTGAACCTAACTCTTCTAGGAATTCCCAAGAGTTGGCATATTTATCAAGGCTTTATCAATGGGAGGGAAAAGCTGCTACATTGGGAACTACTTTGGTTGAATTTGGTGCAAGAAGAATTCAGGCGAAATACCAGGGATAGATCTTCATCTAAGAATGATGATGAAGAATATTGCACTTTGGCTACCAAGGAAAATAAGGGGAAAGGAAATAAATTCCATTCCAAATCTAAGTCCGACAAAGATGGCAAGAAGCGCGACATGTCTAGAGTGAAGTGTTTTCACTGTCACGAGCATGGACATTATGCCACTAATTGTCCACAAAAGAAGAAGAACAAGAAGGCTTAAGGATCTGCAGTTGGTGAGGCTTTGGCCTCGCAATTTGAGCTTGACTTCTTTCTCATTGCATGCATGGTGTCAAGTGCAATGGGATTGATCTGGTACTTGGATAGTGGTGCATCCTTTCACATGACGGGAAACAAATAACTTTTTAGTAGCTTGGAGGAGAATGACGTATAGATGCATATCGAAATGGGTAATGACGGGCAGTAAAGGTTACCGGGATTGGTACAGTTACCTTCCAGAGACAGTAAGGTAAACCCTTTCTATTAAAAGATGTAATGCATGTACCAGGCTTGAAGAAAAAATTGGTCTCAATCGCAATGTTGGAGGATAGAGGCTATGATGTTGTTTTCAATGAAGGAAAAGCTTTCCTTCGACACAAAGCAACAGGACAAGCCAAGAAGATTGGGATTCGTGTGAAGAATCTCTATAAACTTGATGTAGATGGATGCAAATCATTGATGGGTAAGGCAGACAAAGTGGTGAGCCGGTATGAGGGTGAGTTGTGGGCACAAGAAATTGGGCCACCTACACCACGGAGCCTTGAAGGTCATGCATCATATTTCTACGAGTCTTCCCACGAATACTCTTGCGTAGTTAGACACATGCAAGGGATGTACTACGGGGAAGTATGTAAAGGCCACTTTTCATGAGAAGGAGAACCGAGCTTCGGAAATCCTTGAGAGAGTTCACTCAAACGTGTGTGGACCATTCTCTACAGGTTCGACAGAAAAGCATAAGTACTATGTGATATTTGTTGATGATTTTTCTAGAAAGTGTTGGATCTACTTCATGCAGAAGAAAGATCAGACATTCTCAAAATTTCTTGAATTCAAAACACTAGTGGAGAAAGACTCGAGGAAGCATGTGAAGGCTCTTAAGAGTGACAATGGTGGTGAGTACATATCCAATGAATTCAAGAACTTCTGCACCAAAGAAGGAATTCAAAGAGAGTTGATTGCACCTCATAACCCACATCAGAATGGTGTTGCAGAAAGAAAGAATATAACAATTGTGCGTGCAACACGATAGATGTTGCATGATTAGGGCCTACCTTTGCATCTGTGGGTGGAGGCGTGCAACACAACGGTATTTTTTCAAAACCGTAGTCCTCATGAGATACTTCGCATGAGTACACCAAAGGAGGATTTTACTAGTAAGAAACCCGATGTTTCATATTTTAAGATTTTTGGCTCATTTCTTTATGTACATGTGACCAAAGACGCCAGGAAGAAGCTTGAACCAACAACTAATATTAGGATATTTGTGGGGTACACTGATACTCCCCACAACTATTGGGTGTATTTTCCAAACATGGGGATGATTTTTGTGAGACATGATATAAATTTTGATGAGGAGAAAGCCATGATAATGTCACTTGAGAGGGAGCTGGATTTGCATGCAAATGAGGAACTCTTGGTTCTAAAGAATGAACCTCAATATGTGGAGCAACCACATGCAAAGGATCATGGAGTGGAAAAAAAAAATCATGTAGAGCCATCCATCAAAAATGGTAGAAGGCGCACCACGGAAGCTGATAGATTGAGACTTGATGTGGTAGAGAATGTAGGAGCCCCTATTTCACTATGCAAACAGAGAGAGTCTCCAGACAGGTTTAATGGATACATGGCCCTTATCAGCAAGTGTATTGTGACAAAACCATATAACTTTGAGGAATTAGCGTGACAACCAATTTGCGTTGATACTATGGTAGAGGAGTATGACTCCATCGTAAAGAACAGTGCATGGGAAGTTGTCCCAAGACTGGTCGAAAAATCAATGGTTGGATCTAGATGGATCTATAAGGTGAAGCAAGTAGCGGTTGGGAGTGTGGAGAAGTACAAGGCCATATTTGTGGCCCAAGGATTCTCACAAGTTGAGGGGATTAAATATGAGGAGACTTTCACACCAGTCGCGAGGTAATTTTTCATTAGAACTATCCTTGCACTCTCAGCGCAGATGGGGTGGCGCATTCATCAGATGGATGTGAAAATTGTGTTTCTCAATGGATTTATTGAGGAGGAAGTGTACACAAAGTATCTATAAGGTTTCAAGATCTTTGACAATGAGCCACATGTGTGTCGACTTAAGAGAAAATTTTATGGGCTGAAGCAAGCACCTTATGCTTGGTACACTCGAATTGACAGCTATTTCGTCGAGTTGGGCTTCATCAAAAGTGAAGCTAATGAAAACCTGTACCAGATTGTGGTTGATGGTAAGCTCTTGATTATCATAATTTATGTTGATGAACTAATTTTGATAGGTGATGAGCAGCTGATAACTTCTTGCAAGGAGGATCTTGCATGGGAGTTCGAAATGAAGGACATGGGACTCCTTCACTATTTCCTTGGTTTGGAAATATGGCAGCGGGATGGTGAAATTTTTGTTTCTCAAGGCAAGTATTCCAAAGAGATTCTGGGTAAGTTTCACATGGAGAGTTGTAAACCCATGGATACTCCTCTTCCAGGAAATTGGAGGAAAGAGGATGCTACTTCAGAAGAGGTAGTGGACACTACTGTCTACGGGCAGCTAGTGGGTTCACCGATGTACTTAGTAAACACCATATCAGACATTTTCTACACAGATAACTAGCTAAGTCAAGCTATTTTTAATCTGACCAAGCTCTTTTGGAAGGCGGGGAAGCATGTATTGAGATATCTCAGAGGCACTACAGAGTATGGATTATGGTACAAACAAGCAGAGGGAGTGAAGCTTCAAGGCTTCATGGATGAAGATTGGGTAGGCATTCGATAAGACAAAAAGAGCACATTAGGAGGGATCTTCAACATAGGATCGACAATATTTTTTTGGTACAGCAGGAAGAAACGATCTGTGGCACTCAGTCAGGCTGCATGTGAGGTCATCTGGATGAGAAAGATCCTGGTTGGTTTGTTTGGTTCTCAGATGGATCCGACGATGATACATTGTGATAAGTAGAGTTGCATTAAACTCTCAGTTAATCTGGTATTCCATGATAGATCCAAGCATATAGACATATTATACCACCATCTCATAGATTGTGTTCAGAGGCGCATTATGTTACTTCAGTACATTCCCACAAAAGATCAGGATGAAGATATTCTGACGAAGGCACTCACCAGGAGCAAATTCGAATACCATAGAGGCATGATCGAGGTGGTAGATAATCCCTTTCTTGTTGGGAGGGATTGTTGAATTCCAACAAGAAATTGCAGCACACACACTAGTGTGGGACCATAGGTCCTAGAGATACATTATTGTGAAGGAAAATTTAATTAATTAAATTGGTGCAATGTATAATTTAATTTTCCCTTAATTAAATTGGACAATAAAAAGTAATCTTATCTCATGATCACTTGTAATAGTTAACTAAGTGTGATAAACTTAGTTAGCTCATGTACTTCTAGTTGAGGGTGGTTGGTGAGGCATGCAGAGTAATTATATTATTTATGGAGTTTGAATTGCAGTTGGTGCATTAGTTTAATGCACGAGTAATTAGTTAACTCAGTTAGGTGAGTTAGAGTCAGTTGAACTAGTTGTAACTGTTTGTTGCACTAGTGAGAGATCAAGTGAATTAAATATTATTTAATTCAAAATTAGTGACATGCCATGTCACAATTGATTTAGTATTAATATCTCCATGCGTGTCAGTTCCAGTGAGACAAAGGTTAAAGGGATGTTAACTATCAGTTGTGTGATTAGTAGGTTGCCCGCATGCAACAAGATATCCATTGTATTGCCCATGATCCTTGCAAAGTTTTGGAAGGATGAAATTCCTAAAGAATAGCGATTGCATTCCACATCAATTTCACAAGAAACGAAGGTTGTTTAGAGGCTAATAATTGGCTAAGTGTTGGTCGATTTTTTCCAAGACAGTGTGAGACAGTTGTGAGAGTGCAAGAGAATCTATGAGAAGAGTGTGTTGTAATTGTTTTATGATTCCATGGTGAATATACAATAGAAGATAGAGGGGTTTTGAGCAGCAAGATTTCCCCGAGAAATTATTTGTGTTGTGGTTTGGTTTGATTATTTCTTTACTTGTTGTGATTGGCGATTGTGTTTATTTTCTACAATTGATTTGTAGAAGGATTCAATATCTAGCTTTAGTACATTGTTTGATCAGATTGAATCCATTGATATACATATGTTTTTATAATTTCTACATTCATTAGAGATTATATCGTGACCCTTGATTTTTTAATGAGAAAATTATTCAAGGAAGGCTTGGGGTTAGTTGGAGAACACACACATAGTAGCGGAATTGAGCTAAGTCAAAATTTTGGGGCACGATTTTCTAAAAAAAATTCAGTGAGCTTGCAGTGCAGTGAGCGGAAAATTGGCAGTCGGATTTCAGATCCAAGGCCGAGGATACATTGGTAGAGAGGAAAATCTGTACCAGAGTAGCACAGAGACCCAACAAGGGTGACACAGGCCAAGGTAGAGAAGCGCAGAGGCAGCGTAGGCTCAGCAAGGGTGACGTAGGCCAATCCAGAGCTACACAGAGGTTGCATAGGCTTAGCCTGGGTGATGTAGGGCCATCTAGTGTTGCACAAAGGCTCATGTAGGGCCATAGGGATGACGCAGTGCCACGAGAGGCAGCATTGAGGTTCTATTGGGCTAGAAAGGGCTCGTTTTCAACAGATCCAGAAGGTGTGAAGTAGCCACACTTAAGGGTGATGTAGTGACTACGAAGGCACTCGTGGGGTTCTTCATCCTTAGCTAAATCAACCATATTTTATCTTAGAGAGATAGAGTTACATCTGCCATGAATTTCTCTATTTGGGAAAACCATGTCTAGTTCCCTTTAATGTATTCAAAATTATGCATAATAAGAAAACCTTCTAAGAGTTGTTGCATCGATTTTCCTGCATTGGGTTTTTCTGGGGACATTTTTCCAAAAAATATTGTGTCCTTTGTCATGTGGGATTTATTCTTCAATTATTGATCTATATGTATGTGTAGGTTGCAGTAGTTTTTACTTTGATGTTTTAGTGAATATTTCAGAAAAAATAACTTGTCAATTAAATCAAACAAGTAGGAGAAGTAAATCAGAATACTGCAGTAGGGTTTATGTAATTTGGATTCAGAAATTTTCACAGACAATACTAATTACTGTAGCATTGTACCTCCCATCATCCCCCAATTTGATATGCATCTGGAGATCCTTCTCCTCCAAGCTACTTAAAAAATCCTTACGCCCTGTCATATGGAACAAGGCACCGGAATCAAGGTACCACACACTCCCCATAACATTGTTGGCCATGCATGTTATTAGGGTGAAGTCTAATTCTAATTGTGAAGCCAATGCTTCACATGTTGCTCCTCCTAAAGGCTTCTTGTTAGACTTCTTGTGTGGACATTTTTTTTCATAGTGTCTGTATTTGTGGAAGTGGAAGCATTTTATCTTTCTCAAGTATTTCTTCTTGCCATTATTTTGGCTGGATTCAGGTTTACCCGGGGTCTTCTGTCCTTTTCCCTTCTTCCCCTTTCCAACCAATGCCAAATTATATTCATCCTCAACTTTGGATGAAGTTTCATCTCTGTTATTTCTCCTGAAATCTTCTTGAACCAAATATAAACACAACCCTTCCTAATTCGGTATTTTTACCCTTCCATTCATAGAGTCCTGGTAGTTGTACCAGGATTTTGGAAGGCCCAAAAGATCTAGGCTCACCAGATCATATTCTTCTACATTTACCTCGACCCCTCCAAGCTCATCTAAAACTTATGTAAACCTGAAGAGATACTGTGGAATAATGTCATTTTTCAACATCATGATGTTTCGAAGTTTATCTTTTAGGGCCAATTTCATATGGTCACTGTTATTTTCGAATAGCTCAGTCAATGCCTTCCACATAGAAAATGGTTTCTCTTTTCCATGGAAATTTGAGACCATCGTCTCTCACACCTTCCAGAATAATTTTCTCGCCTTTGCAACATCCTTCTTCCACTTGGTTAGTTTTTGTGCATCCAATTGTGGAAATGTTGCAATATCAATTTTCACATATTCTAACACACCATTTGTTAAATTTAATAAATTGTACTAAAATTCAACTTTTTTCAGCTCAAATTACAAAGAATGTGATTTCATTGAATTCATCTTTTCGAGAGGACCAAAATCTACCTAAAGATTGCCTTATTTGGACAAGCAGAACTTGGTTTTTTATTTTATTTATTAACTCGTGTATGTTGGGTAAGGTCGACCTTAACCCCAAGTGTACCCTCATGGAAACCTATAAATAGAATATACCTCAACCTAATTTGGCCACATTGATCAAGCTCTCTTCTTCTCTTGTATGTTGTCTTGGCTCGCTTAGGTTCAATGCAATAATTTAGCATGGAGGTATGAAATCACAGGTCGTAGGCTCGCACAAAAGTTAGGGTTTTTGTTTTGGTCGCAGGCACAAAACTGATGGATCCGGGCTATAGATGCTACCTTCCTATAGGTATGGTACTGGCTAGGGACCCTTGGCCATGGGCACACAGTGTTATGCCCATGTATAGGGCTTCAGAGGTAGATTTGGCTGCGTTTTCCCATAGCCACGGGCACAAAATTCTATGGTAGAGGCTCGAGACACTTAACTGCAGGCTTAGAGTGTTATGGTAGCATCTAAGGCCTCATAGATGAAATTACAGTACTTTGAAATTTCCATTAAGTGACAACAATGTTCGAAAATATGCTACAGGTAGTGACAGTATATTATATTCATCAGAATCAGAGTTTAGATGTTTAGATGTGTTCCATGGATAGTCTAGTTGTTGTGAAGATATGGATCATTGTACTATTTTTTTTGTTGAATCATTTGGTGAAAATAAACTAGAAGAATAATTTGCAAGGGTCTTCCCCATAATGGGTTTTGCTATGGTCTCTGACTAATCCCGGTGTCTCTATGTGTGCATGCTTTTCTTCCTATGATCATTTATGTTCCACTGCATTGATGATGATGTTATTGTTCTTTCTACATAGTTGCATATGCAAATAATGTAAATCTGAATAATGTTATGATGTTATGGGGTGAACTTAATGTTTTAATGATGAAATGCAACTATCAAAGAAAAGATCAATATATCCCTACGAAAAATTAACACAATTGTCATCAAACATTGCCTCCATTCGATCCTTCCAAGCTATGAAATCCGAGTTACCCTCCAGGGCATACTCCAATCTCAGGCCATTGAAAGACATTCTCCCGATCTTGAGAGACAAGTTTGAAATACTACTTCAAAATTCCTAAGAGACAAGTTTGAAATACTAGTTCTAATGTGATTCTAGGGCTCTGATACCATGTAGAAATTTGATTTAATTGCAACTTATCAATAAATTTGATCTAAAATCAAGAGACACAATTATACCCTACTGATCTAGGAAATGAAATTCACAATTTACAACACCATGCATAAACATGACATAAGAAAAAACAAAAATACACAGTGATTTCTAGGGGAACCCAACTGGGAAAATTCCCTCGAGCCTCTTTACATTAACCAGATGAATAGAGAAACTATTACAATTTCTAGCTCCAAATTTGAGCTTAACCTGCAATAGAATAATTGTTCTCCCTACTTAATGAAAAAAATCTGGGCCACACTTAACCAATTATTTGCTCACCAAATCCCTTATTTCCTTGTGCAAATCATGAGAAAATTAGACCCTATTCTTTAAAAATACCCCCCAGATTAATTGTGTAATTCCCAAGGATTGATCATTGATTGCACGCAACACCTGTACACTCAAAAATAGTTTACAGTTGATGTACTTACGCTGCCTTGTCATCTGCACTTCAACTGAGGAATTGGAATTATTTGCATGCCATAGCTCTTTTGGGTTGATTGATAAGTTAAATAGCATATCTCTGAGTTATAATGTTGTCCCACTGCCTTACCTTCAACTAATTCCAACAATAGTTAGAGGTCAGTTAACTGAATACAACTGAAAATAATTGAACTGGATTACTAAAATTTAGCAATTGCACATCGATAATTGAACTCCAAGCTCTCTAACTTGAATTTACTGAGCTAACTGAGTGACAAAATCCATGTCACACTAGTTAACTACCTCCAAGTTGTCTTGTTGATGTCGAAATTCGATTTACTCAATTTGGCTAAGGCTAAAGTCAAATTGAGCCTTACTTGCTATACCTTTTTTCAACAAGTAATAGATTATGGAACAAATTTTATGTTAAGAAAATACCTTGTTTTTTGCATTTTTTACAACTCTTCGACCTATATACTTCAAATGTTACTGTCCATTTATGGATTTGGTGTTCAATTAGTTATGTTGAATGTGTCTTTTAAGGGATGGATCACCCTTGTATTCTATAATTTGTAATCAATCAACATTTACTATTAGTGTTTGGAAATCCTCCACTACTTGTACTTATCCACATATTCTCCTATTTCTAATTCCATGAGTTCCTCTCCAAGTGAATACTTTCTTTTCTTTTTCCAATGACATGTTGTAGTGTGGATGTGTTGACACGGGCATTGACACACCTATGTCAACAAAGGAGGAACAACCCAAACCAAGGCTCTTCACATAGACCCAGTTGTTTGGGATGGTCATTCTCAATAGGTTTAAAAGCTTCGTTGTCCTTCAACTTCCTCCTTCTGAAGGAGAAAAAACAAAAATATTCCTAGAAATAAAGTATACCGATGATTTTCCTAAAATGAGTTAAATAATATCTAAAATTTACAAGTTATGTTAGTGCAAGCTCTAATGTAAACATGAAATAATAATAACATTAGTTTCCTATTACAAAACCAAGGTTATATTACAATATTTACAACAATATAACACAACAATAAGAGAAGGCTAGAACTAAATGTAACTATTACAATATATACAACAATATAACACAAGAATAAGAGAAGGCTAGAATTAAATGTAATGGCACAATATAAAGAAATGAAATTGTTATGAAATAACAACTAGTATTAATAATAAATGAATCAAAGAGAAATCTTATTATCAACAAAAAGAAAAGTTATTTCTTTTCTTAATGTAGTAAAAGAAAAACATAATGAACAACTATAATAAAAACAAATAGTTCATACCATTAAGTAAACACAGCATGAAAACTCGGTTTGTTGTTTTGAATCAATTTAACACTAAGAAAAGACAAAATAAATTACTCTAACTCACAATTACTACTTGGCCAAAGCTTGTAAGCGAGATAGAAAACAAACAATGAATGATATATTTTAAGAATTCACACCTTCAATGGTGATTAACGAACTAAATCCGATAATCATCAAATCGATACTTAGAAGAATAACATTGATAACATTCACTATGATATCCCTACTACATATTCAGGAAAATTAATAGTAAAATTAACCAGACATTAATGAAGCTAATCCAACCATTAAAATCAAATTGTTCTTCTGAGGGAACAAGCCACTGGAGATGAAAAATTGATCAATTATACATATATGAGTAGATATCTTATACAACAGAGAAAATTGGTAAAAGTATTCACTTGTCAGCACACAAAGTCATCTAACAGATACGAATGTGTTCCATAAACCACAAGATATTATGAAATTTAAACTATGACTATGGAAATAATAAAATACAACACATTGATGGAATTAAACCACATAAAGATGTCTGAAATTTCATTCATTACATAGTCAAAAAATAAACACTTCTCTATTCATAACAATGTATCTCTCTCCTCTCTCGGGTTCCCCCTTTTACTTCAAAAATAAGGGGTTTATATAGGCAATTACAATAACTCTAACAACCTTCTAGATTTCAAACTTAAATACAATATAATTACAAAGATAATAATAATAAGTATTTTGTTTGTTGGGCGAGATGACCAATCATAACAAAACTAATATTAAAATAAAATAACATGAGAACATTCGGGAATATGTTCTGATTCAAGTAGATGCGTCCCACAAGTAGAGTGACAATATTTTTCATCAAATATTTCACCTATGATATAGATAACAAATAGTTAAAAAATATTATCACACAAATAAGGTTGTTACAGAATTAGAAATTTTGTAACATCCCTTTCTTTTCTTATTTTTTGTTTATTATATTTGTTTTAATTTATTAAATAAAAACTCAAAATAACAATAAAATATTACCTCAAGGTTATCCTGAAATAGATATGAATTAAAAAATTTATTTAGAATTTTATGGTTCCTTATAAAGAACCAGCTTGACTCTGATCGACAAATTGGGTAGGCTCGTGGTGTTTGGGATTTATATTATGATTTCAAGCAACCCTTAATTTCTCATTTTCCTGGATCAACTATTCAATTCGATGGGTGAGTTGTGGAATGGTCACTAAGTATTTTTGTTGCTGATAGAGATCTAACAACATTTCAAAGAAACTTTGTGAGATTTGTCTTTCAATTCTAGTGAATTATCAACATTATAGGGGGATATCATTATTTTGAGATTCAACTGCGTTAAAATCCTCAATAATGATAGGGAGAACCTTTATCTTGGATGAATTCTGGCTTAATCTTCATTGGTTGAGTTTCCTCAAGATCTACGACATTCAAGTCATAATTGGTTTTTTCTTGTTACACAATAGCCTGCAAATTTTCCTATTTAACAATTTGTCCTTTAAATCTGTATTTCTATCTTGATGAGACTGACTATTTGTACATTGTGTTGTAGGGTCGGGATCGAAAGATTTGACTTGAGGATTATCCTTTTTAACTGTAGGTTTACACCTTCGACCAAAACACCTTTCAAACCACACCTTTTTCAATAGTAGGTTTATTACCTTGGGGTTTCGAGTGTCAAACCTTCATTTTTCCTCTTCCCTAAAGACACAGGCTCTAAAATAGACTAAGGATCACTGACATGGGTGTCATTACCTATAGGCTCGACATGAGCATCTTCAATTTTTGTATCAGGATCTGAAGACACCTGAGGGAAAAACTACTCGGGTTAGAGTTTTTCAATAAAACCATTCTTTAACGAGAACGACTCCCATTCTAACCTTAATTTATTCAATTGAAATTTAACCAAAATCGTAATTAAGCCATGATGAATCAAATAGCGGTGGTTATGTCACTTTTGGTATGTCGAAGCCATCTTAACCAAAGATACATACAAGAAATGCATAAGATTCTAAGGGTGTCCCAAGAAAACCATTAACAATCTAACATGATATAAAAACACTAAACTATAGCAACCTTCACACGTTATGTACATTATGAGAAATAATAACATGTTTTTCCATTTTAGTTTTAAATGGATAACCGACATACCTTTAATGTCATAGGTATATCCTCTTTTATCCAACAATTTATGCCAGGAAAATTTCTTAATTATCTTAGTCTTCGACAATTTTTCACCTTCAAGAGACATACAAGCAGCTTTCGCAATAAACTCAAGATTAATCTTAAACTGAATGTCCCCAATTCTAACCCTACGGTTGTTGAAAGATGTTATGAAAGCCTCAATGACTTCTTGGTTATGTCCTTGGAACAATTTCAATAATTCAAACCAGCCAACAGTCTGAAACGACTGAGCACAATCCTCATAAGCCTCCAACATATAAATTCCCTGGGTCTCAAATAGGGAAACTCACGACATGGTGAGACAATACCAAATTTCTACTTTACAAGATGATTGTAAAATCAACAAACCCTTAAAATCTTAAATTATTGCTGGGAGAGCCAAAACCCATAAGGGATTAATAAAATAAACAAATGGAATGGACTTCAAAAACTCTAGTTACTTTGAGAAATGAATAACGAAGTATAGTCATGACAGGGCTTGAAATCTCAAACGTTGGAAATGAACAGGTGTATAGGGCGATCTCCATCGTACTATCACCACTTTTAATTACCTCGATAATACCATTTCCCAATCCTCGTGAACAAAGCCTAATTCAAGAGGGTTTGAATCATGATTATGATCTTAAGAGCCAAGGTCTGGGAAATAAGGATAAAAATAAAAATAAAAATAAAAACACATTAACATGGATATATAAGGCATTGTTACAAAATTTGTGAAATTTTGTAATAATTTATATTTATTTCATATAATTTTCATGTGAAAGTTCAAATTCATGAGAAATTATAACCTTGGGAATACCATTAATGGTGTTTTGTAAGATATTATCAAATAAAATCCAAATCCAAATGTGCAATGAAAGAAATTATCAAGTAACCAAAAGGCATTAAAAACACAACTCAAAAATAAAATCAAAAATATTGAAATCGAGAAAGAGGGGACCCATATCATCATCAGTGCATGAGATGGGAGTGGTTTTCCTGCCAACGATTGGCGGCTCCCAGGGAAGGACCAGTTTTATTTGCCTGTAAAATAAAAGAAAAAAATCAGTTGATATTAAAGCTAAGTGGCAGAAATTGAACATGTTTCCTTCAGCAGGATCTGCAGATAGACAAGAGCCATAAATAGTTACAGAATTAAGAAATCGAAATATAAAATTTCAGAAAGGAAGCTCAAAGTACAACAAAAAATGAATATGCATCTTTTAAAAGAAAGACTAGCTAAGAGATTTACTTCAATACCATTGGTAAATCCATTACTGCCAGCAGATGTCTGTAGCCTCGGTAGGGTTACCATTTAACTCAGATGTGTCAATATCCCATTTATTTAGAATTCAGAGTGAGAAGTATTATGATATACATATTTATTATTCTTTTCCTTTTCTCTCTTTTTTTTTTTTGAAAGCACTAATTGAAATCCAATGTTTAGGCTTTGTGACCTATAAGATAACATTGTCATTCACGAGATGTTATATGAATAGTTTGGCTCGTGATGATACCCCTTGTTTTTTGATCTAATGACCATAACCCATTGCCTTAGCTTGGTTACTAGATACGACAATGTCTCATCTATTAGAATCTTATGATCATGGTAGGCAGGCTTGTGATGAGACCCCCTATCTTTCAATTAAAAACTTTAATATTTTTTAGATACACTCTAAAAAAAATTAGCATTTACTTTTAAGAGATGGGAAGACATATCCACTTCTTAAGAGAGAGATGGTGTAAGAATTTTTGAGTAACTAGTCTAACAGAAATATAGTTGCTAAAATAAATGTGTTGCCTTTGGGACATAAACTTTCTAGAAAACAAGAACACAAATTTTCCTGTAACATATTTCAATTGCTTTGTCAATTTACAAATCAAGAGAAACAAACTAAAGGAAATATTTCAATCAGTTACCACAAATAACCATGTAACAGTTGAGAGCTTTACAAAAAATTTTGTAGACATATTTATCGTGGAATGAAACATGCTAAAGAAATTAAAACATAACACTCAAAAATAAAGGATAAAGGAAAAATAAAATGAAATCAAGAGAAAAATGTGTACAAGTGTTCGACAGGAGGGGGACTATGCAAAAAAAAATTTCAGAAGAAAACCATTAATAGGAAGTGACTCAATATGTCCTTCCAAATTCTACAGGCGAAATGTGTTGGGACCCAACTTTTCTATAATAGTGTAGGGTCCAAGCCATAACTTCTAGAACTTAGCGTGTTGTCCTTTGTATTAATGGTCTTTGTCCCACTTTAACACCAAATCACCAACCTCAAAATATCTCTTGGAAGAAGATTTATTATCGAACCAACGTTTTACCCGTTTTTGATGTTGGTCAAATTTAGTCTTAGCTCTAAGTCTCTCTTCTTCCAACCTTAGTAATTCATTGATCATATTCTCCATGGCTGAAAATTTGAGTTCCTGGACATTTTTGGACAGTTGAAGGGATGGCAAGAAAATGTGAGGTGGAAATATAGCTTCTCTGCCATAAATCAAAAAGAAAGGAGAGTTTCCAATGGTAGCTTTTTAGTGACCCTATCAGCCCACAATGAGTTAAACAAAGAAACATGCCATTTTTTCTGGCTTTCAGATACAGTCCTTCTAAGAATTTGAAACAATTTTTTATTGGATGACTCAATTAAAATGTTACCTTGAGGATTGTAGTTTGTCGAGTATTTAATATTTATGCCTTTATCGACTGCATATGCATATAAATCATGTGATGAAAAATATGACACATTATCAAAGACCAGAGCTTGAGGAATGCCAAAATGTGAAATGATAAGAGTTTCGAGAAAATTTAGAAGTTGATTTGCATTCACTACATGAAGTAGTGCTACCTCAACCCTTCTTGTGAAATAGTATGTTGTTGATATAATATATTTGTGTGGTTGAGCTAAATTAGGATTAACAGGTCCTTTAATATCTAAGCCCCATTGATGGAAGGGAGATTCAATGGAAACAAGCTGCAAAGGAAAGGCGGGCTTACCCAATCTTCCAACAACATTTTGGCATGTTCGACACTTTCTCACTAAAGTATGGGTGTCCCTAAACAGGGTTGGCCAGTAATATCCCACCCTTAATATTTTGTGAGTAGTAGTATGACCACTAAAATGGCCACCATCAAGACATGAATGAATTTCATGAAGAACTTTAGAGGCTTCCTCTTGCTCAAGACAACGAAGCAACACTCCATCATAATTTATGCTAAAAACAACGTCGCCAATAAACTTATATGGGTCATATTTTAATCGCAACTCCCTTATTTGAGTTGAATTTAAATAAGATGGAGTGGTGTCATTTTTTAGATAAAAATTTATGTCTACATACTAAGAATCAAAATTATGATCAATTCACAAAACTCCATTATGAATAAAAGAAATTTTGTTGTCAAGAGGATATTGATCATGACCGACATAAGAATTATTAGTGGGAGGAATAGATTCAACAACTAACTTGAAAATACCTTGATCTCTAACAATCTGAGCGGCTTTTATTTCAATATCGAAAGGATGTAATCTAGTGTGCTCTCTTTTGCCCAAGTTCCTTTTGAACAAATAGGTTTCTAACCACAGGGTATGGTACAATTAAGTTCGTTCTTGATTTTAATAAGTAAAAGTGAAAGTGATTGACTACTTTATAAACTAAAAAAGCTTGTTTTTCAACTGGTTCATAATTTAATTCTGCTCCTTTAAATGAGGATCTCATAAAAGCAACCAAGATTTCTGCATTCTGGTTAGCTTTATGGGCAAGGACAATAGCATAAGTTGAATTAGAGGTAAAAGTGTATAAAAGGAACTCCATAGAAAAATATGGGCTTATAAGAGCAAGTGCTTCTGCAATAACTTGTTTGATATTGTTAGAATCCTATTTTTGGGGTTCTCCCCACTTAAAAACAATAGTTTTTTTAACCAATTTCTAAAAAACTTGGGACAAAGCATTTTACAAAGTTAATTTTACCCAAAAATGATTTGAATGATTTTTTAGAATTAGGAAGCAATAAAGACTTAATCATATGAATCCTCTCTAGGTCAATCCTAATGTCGTCCTTAGAAATGATACATCCAACAATTGACCTTTGGTGATTGCAAAAAATTACTTTTTGGGTTTAGGGAGATTATTTTTTTCCTACACCTTTCAAATACAACTTTTAAATGTTGGAAATGGTATGATATATGTTTCGAAAAAATGAAGAGACCGTCAGGGTATATGATAACAAATTCATTGATAAGTCCTATAAAGGCTATGTCCATAGTACGCTAGAAAGTCACCCCAACATTTATCAGTCTAAAGGGCATCTTCCTATATGCGAAAGTGCCCCATGGAGTCCTAAAAGTGGTTTTCAGCTGGTCAATTGGATTTACCATAACCTTATTATATCCCGAGAAACCATCCAAAAAGGACATCATTTCGGTTCCTGAAACACGTTGAAGAATTTGTTCCATGGGTGGGATCGCGTAATGATATTTCTCAGAGGCTTGATTTAAATTTCTGAAGTCTACACATAAATGGATATCACCATTTTTCTTTCTAACGTGAACAAGATTTGCAACCACTATGTGTGTCTCACTAAAAAAATTATTTTGGATGATAAGAGCTTATTTAACTCTTGTTTGATATCTGAATCTAGATTTGGATGGATCTTCCTAAGTTTTTGTTGAAAATTTTTACTCCGGGGTTTTATAGGAATGGTTTGTTACATGATATTTGGGTCAAAACTCTTAATATCATCATATGTCCAAGAAAATGCATCCTTGTATTGCTTAAACAGATGGATAAAGTCAACCCTTTCATGGGGTGAACAATTTTCTCCTAAATTAACATATTGAGGGTGTTTTTGTGTGCCCAAGTTTATAAGCTCAGTTGACATGACATAACTATTAGTATTACAATTAACCTTTTGGAATATATCATGTAAATCGTAGAGATGCTCTAACCTTACAACGGAATTAGGTATCAGTTTTACCATTTTACAAAGATCATCGAATGACTGTTCTTTATTTTTCTATGAAAAATCTTGCAAATTTCTCTCATGTGTAACCTCGTCAATGACTAAATCCTTGAAGGTGCCCTCCATATGTAGGAAATCAATGACCTTCCTATCATCATCAAACACATGTCAATTAAAATTCACCATGATTAAAATTTTCAAAAGGAATTAATATTGAAGCAACATTTTCCAACAAATTAGCTTCTTGATTAGTTGTTTGAGGTAAAAATTGAATATTAAAATCCATAATTTTTGACATATATAATACCTCATTTTGGTAGGATTTAAGATGAGAAAAAAGACAATGTATAGTATTATTTACTTAACTTATTATTATCTCATAATCCCCATAAAATTTAAGACATATAACTCCCAGATCGAGAGCTTTTGGTAGTCTTTGGATCAATGCCTCATACTCCGCAACATTATTTGTACACTCAAATTCAATTCTACAAGCTATAGAAATTGTTACCTTTGGAATCCACAAGAACACATCATGCACCAGCTATTTATTTTGATTTAGAACCATCAAAAAATAAAAAATAAAACCTGAGACTCATCATAATTATACATATCACTAATTTTAATTATCTCATGGTTACTAGTAACAGCTGGTTTAAAAAGTTCTAGATTTGAATGTTGTTCTAAATTAGAAATTTCGATGAAATCAACAGTTACGTTGCCAAAAAAAGAATCAAACTTTGTCAAATCAATTGGCTATGGTGTCTGGTTTTCATCATTGAGATCAGTGTTTATATGTTTCATATATGTTTCTCTACTAACTTTGATATGTTTCGGTTGTCCTTTCCAGGGTAACCATAACTGAGTTATATCAGTATCCATGAATCCCTTTAAGTGTTGTAGCCACTCCTTGCTGAGAAATATACCATAAATTTCAGGGAAATCCATTATTATTATGTCTATTATTTGGTAGACTCTACTATCAGCTAACAATTGAATTAGAACATCTATCAGTTATCCAGCAAATTTAACAAAATATCGATCTAGCTGCACAATTTTTATATCTGAAGGTTTCACTTGAGCATTTATTTTCTTACAAATAAATAAAGGCATTACATTTGATGATGCTCTAGTGTCTATAATGCAGTTATGAATATTTTTGTTAAAAACTGAAATGTTAAGAGGAATGGCGAAGGTTTCTTCTTCCTGATAGGAAATTCATTAATTGATTGTTTCAAAATCCTAACATTTTCTATGTCATATTTATCATAGGCGGAAATATCCCTAGAAGGTGGAGTTTTTGAGTGAATGATATGTTGTTGTACATTTTTTTAATGGTAGGAATTTTCCACAATTCATATAGGGTTATATTGACTTTGATCCTTTTAATATTATTGATCAGGTTGTATTCAATTTATGGGAGAGAGACCTTTTGAACATTTGAAACTAATTTTTCTATGTCTTTGTACGATGGAGGTTGAGCTTTTTTTTCAGCTTGTGCTTTACTTTGTGTGTAGGTGAAGACAAAAATGTGATCCTCATGGTGGGCCTAATGGTTAAGAGCATGTGTTTCCTCTTAAGAGGTCATAGGTTCAAAACTAGAGGGGGTTAGAGTATGTATGACTTCATAGAATTAGCAGCCAAATCGTTGCACGGAGGTGGGTCCCTTGTCCCACAAACAAGGGGGTCTCATACACCAATTTGGTGTCTGGATTGGTCGTGACCTTAAAATTGGATAATAATAATAATAAATATACATTAAGTGAATGGTCAGGAGGTTGAGGCTCATCCCGATCTTCATAATCAACTTTTTCGTCCTTGTTTTCACTACTTTCAGGATTAGAATCATAATCAAATGTCAAGGCTTGAAGAATATTTTCCAATCCTTTAGTAGTTAGGGCTTCATTTAGGGAAGTGGGTTTATTATTAGGTGGTCTCCTAAAATTTTGTTTAAAATTTTATCAATTGGTTGAACTTTCAGTTTTTCCCTTGTTGAGATCAATTATCTCATTTGACAATTTATTAATGACCTTTTGCAGACTTTCGAGATCTGAGGCAAATTGTTCCTTTTTATTAGAAGATTTTTTTGAGATTTCTGCTTTCTTACGAGAGAAAGAAGTAGATTCGGTCTATTTTTCTGAGGAAGGTTTGAGACTAATTATATCTTTTTCGAAAAATAATGCTTCATCAAATGCAACCTGTAAAGAGGTTTTCTGGACCCTTTTAACCCACACAACAATATCATGGTGAAGAGATTTGACGTAATAGGAAACGATAAGATTCTGTGGAGGTAGTGAATCTATAGGAATTTTATTTTTCAAAGACAAAAATCTGACATTAAAATCCTTGACCTTTTCTTTAGGTTGCATTTTCATAGTAGACAACTCATCCACTAGCACTTCAAGTGGTTTGTCATCTATGAATTTCTCTATAAATTCCTTCTCTAATTGGGTCCAAGAATTTATACTTCGAGGGTATTGGGTGAAGTACTGGGTGGTAGCTTTTCCATCAAAAGTGTATGGGAAAAGTCGACAGGAAACATCTTCATCACTTACAGTTTTCTGTCTAATAGCAAGAATGAAAGGCTTAATGTGATCTTCGACAGGAACTTTGGCATGTGGGTCATACTTAGGGAGGAATTTATGCAACTTTATGGGTAAAGGGCTTTGTATGTCAAGCACATCGACAACATCTTGATCTAACCAAGGAGTGGCAGGATCATTTTGTTCATTTTCATGATTTTCCCGATTACTACCATTCTCGTAGAATCCTCAGATCCAGATGATCTTCCTTCACCAATGTCTTTGGAGGATGAACGTGAAATAAGAGGTGAAGGAGGAGATTTGGATCCTCCTAGTAGGGTTGGATCACAATCAGGGATTTCATATAAGTCTGAAAATTTTCCAATGAGTATGTCGTGTAATCTATCGCTCATTGATTTAGTGGTTTGTGCAAGAATGCCATGTGGTTGTATTATTGAAGGTTTTTCTACATTGAAATCAAAAGGAGTGGCAAGAGGAGGGGATAAGCTCCTTTATAAAGCAGTGTTTTGGTTAATCCTTTCCTATATTCTAGAGATAACCTCACAAGATATTTGCATGACCTATTCAATATCAGTTTGGGAATACGAACTAGTTGGGGTATTTGATTAAACGTTAGGTTCGTCAACTGTTGGCTGAGAATATTGAGATGTCCCAACAGGGTGAGGGTTGGTATGACTCCTAGTGATGACTGGGGTTCTCACAGTCTAAATTTTGCTACATTTTTCCATCTAGAGTTAAATTGGCCCTCCAAGCGCCATTTTTTTGATGCGGGCATTGACACGCCGATGTCAACAAAGTAGAAACGACCTAGACCAAGGCTCTTCACACAACCCCAGTTGTTTGGGATGGTCGTTCTTGACTAGTTTAAAGCCTCTGCCGACCTTCGAATTCCTCCTCCTACAAAAGAGAAAAACCAAAAAGATTCCTAGAACTAAAGTAAACTTATGGTTTTCCTAAATTGAGTTAAATAATATCTAAATTTCACAAGTTATGTTAGTGCAAGCTCTAATGTAAACATGAAATATATGATACCATTATTTTACTATTAGAAAATCAAGGTTATATTACAACATATTACAACAATAAGAGAAGGCTAGAACTAAATGTAACTAGCACAATATAAAGAAATGAAATTGTTATGAATAACAACTAGTATTAAGAATAAAGGAATCAAAGAGAAATCCTATTATTAACAAAACTAAAAGTTAATTATTTTATTAATGTAGTAAAAGAAAAACAGAATGAACAACTGTAATCAAAACAAGAATTTCATACCATTAAGTAAACACATCATGAAAACTCTTTTTTCTCTTTTGAATTAATTTAACACTAAGAAAAGACCAAAAAAAAAAAAAGAATTCTCTAACTCACAGTTACTGCTTGGCCAAGGCTTGTAAGCGAGAGAGAAAACAAACAATGTATGCTATCTTTTAAGAAATCACACCTTAATTTGTGATTAACAAACTAAATAAGATAATCATCAAATTTATATTTAGAAGAATAGTGTTGATAACATTCACTATGATATCCCTACTACAAATTCAGGAAAAACAACAGTAAAATTAACTAGACATTAATCAAGCTAATCCAACCATTAAAATCAAATCGTTCTTCTTAGGGCACAAGCCACTAGAGATGAACTATTAATCAATTATACAAATTTGAGTAAATATATTATACAATAGAGAAAAGTGTTAAAAGTATTCGCTTATCATCACACAATGTCAGCTAAAGAATACGAATGTGTTC
>JAXQQM020082049.1:0-80000 GCA_034641835.2 Pinus albicaulis
TCCGTTATGGATGGTTTTTTTGGATATAGCTGTTAGCGCTCGATTCTGCCACAGGCTGAAAGAAGCAAAACTCGAGGCAACATCAAACCAAGCTCAGCCTCGTAGCTAGCCCTACGAGGACAGGAGAGGGCTCTCTCCGGGTCAAACTCAGTGAAAAATGTCCAATAGGATCTGAGATGACCTAAATGAAGCACTGATATTGATTTTAGGCTAGTAAAAAGATATAAAAAGGTTTTTTAATAAATAATTGGGTTTTCTGGGCTGTGTGGGGCAAAGAACAGCTTGAACAGAGAAATATAATCAAAAACACAGATTATCTCCTGAGGAAAGGTAGGCAAGAAATTTAACAATTAAATTGAAATTAACGGAATGGCAAGACTGCTGAGAAGTCGAAAAGGGCATAGAAGATGGGTCCTTGTCAAACAGAAGAAAACATTAACTATGAATACTTCCTCAGGACAGAGAAAATAAATTGAATTCTGCCTTTCTCACTTAAAAGTATTCAACAGAAATGATTTAGGAATGAAATGAGAAAACATTACAAGATACATATGAGACAGAGAAGAAACATATGTCAAATGTCATACCACAGGAATCTCAGGGGTCAGAGCTGTATTTTTCATTAAACTCTCTGTCAAAAACTATACAAGAAAGCGCTCTGTTCTACACCACCAGCTCTCAGAACTCTCCCCATACAAATGTTTTTACAATAAATTAAATAAACTATGAGAAGTGCTAACTAATCGATGAAAATAAGGGGCAGTTACATGAATAATCATGAAAATAGGAAGACTCTGCTCTAAAAGGAATAGCGTTATATTTGTTTGTTGATGACCAATGATTTGATAAAACCTGTAGCTAGACTTTCTGAGCTGCAGCTTGAAGACCCCAAATAGACCAACCAATTCAATTTCTCTGCTGGGATAATTATCTGTATTTAAATTTGGCTTTTGACTTTTATTCTCTCCCATAATGTCACGACAAGTGTCTCTACTGAAGGCACGTTTCCATGCTGCCACATATGTTCTTTAGATGAATCGAATGCCCACATATTGCAACGATTGCCACGTTACATTTCCCATGTGCTTATCACCACATCATACATATATTGATACCTTTAATTCACCTGAAGAAGGTCTTATCATAAAACAACGACTTATATAAACAACTCAATGCGGCCATCAACTATCTGATGCGAATGGACTATTCTCCTGAAAATACTGTTTCCATTTCCACTCTGAACTTCATCAGCAAATTTAGAATAAGCAAAGTCTTTTGGAATTAAAAGAACATTCTGCCCAAAAAGCTTTCATATACATCACGAGCAGAATGACCAACAGCAAGAATGACTGCATCAGATATAATCTTTCACAGATTGGTTCTTGAGTCACCTCCTGCGTCAGAATCCTGAACTCCAACAACCTGTGTTTGCCTCATCAGCAGGTCATCCATTCGAGTACCAAACATTATCTGAACTCCCATTTCTCGTAAATGTTTCCGTAAGTTGAGTAGTATGCGAACCAATCTATCAGTTCCCAAGTGTGGCTTGCCATCAATCAATATAGATGTTGGAGCTCCAAAATGAATAAGTGTTTTTAGCACCATTTTCACGTTGTCACTATTCTTTCCAATTTTGGTGATCAATTTTCCATCACTCCATGTACCTCTCCAAAGCAAAGATTGCTTTCAGATTTTAATTGTCAACGTACTATCAATGCACCGATGTCACGACCTCGTTTCTCAACAGGCTGACCCCTCTCTATTATAGTGACCTTTGCAATCATGTAGTAGACTGATTAAATCTGAGGGACAAGCTGGAGAAGATATATATTCTAACTTCTTTGTCTTGGAGCATAGATCTAGGATAAAATCCCACAATCGGGGCTGCAAATTCAAGGCTTCTTTCACATCAAAATCACCACAAGCATAATAAAAATCTACTGCACAATGATCAAAACCTGTTTGCAATTCGTTGGAGTCGTTTTGGATGAAGACTGGGCGCCAAACGCAATTTCCTGAGTTCTGTCTTCAAGTGGGTCGCATCCCCCTCAAGTGGGTCGCATGCGTTTAAATTTGCGCTGGTCAAAACGCACAGGTGGGTCGCATTTTCCAAGTGGGTCGCATCTCCCTCAAGTGGGTCGCATGCCCTCCAGACCCTGTCAACACTTCTGCAAAACACGATTTTGGCCCTCAATCATTGCAATTCGACTTCTATGCTGCGGATTTTAGCAAATGAACTTGATTTCCATTATTTATACATGAGAGAAATATCCTTCCAAATCAGATTTGATTTTTTGAATTTGTTTGATAGCCCACACTATAATGTTTTTGGCATTTTGTCCTTTGGTCCTTTAATATAATTTTTTCTCTTTGGCTTTTCTGAATTTTTGAACTGAAATGCTTGTTGTCTTTTGCAGGGATGCTTGAAGCTGGTGCCACTGAAGAACTGTAAAATTTGAAATATTTTGACCACTTACCTATTTATTACCAAAACATATTTGATGATTTCTTCTTCAAAACAGGGTTTTGAAGAAGAATCAATTTCTCATTGATGACATTCCTGATATAAACAGCTACTGAACCTTCTCCTAGCCTACAAGTGTTATTGAAACATTCTGAAAACAAGCTTTGCAAACATCCAAGTAGCAGTGGGTGAAAGCTGATTGGCATTGGCCTGTATATTGAACTGAGACTTTGACAGCTACCTGTCTGCATTTGACGCTAACAGAGGTTATACAAGACGGATTCTAACAATAGCTAGATTAATTTTGCTCCAAATAATCAACATAAAACCGTGTTTATCTTTCCATGGGGGAAATTTTCCTATAAAAAGCTCCCTTTTGGCTTGAAGAATGTCGGGACACCTTCCAACGAGTTATGTCGTATGATTTTCATGAAACCAAGCACATAGTTCAAGCATATCTCGATGACCTTCTTGCTCATTCTGTGAAACATTGGGATCACCCAAAACACCTCAGAGCTATCTTCCTTCACTATTGGAGCTATAATATTAGGTTGAATCCTCATAAGTGTGTCTTCTGCATCAAATCCAATAGGCTCTTGCATTTCATGGTGTCCAAAGAAGGCATATGAATCAATCCTCTTAAGGTCAAGGAAATCATCAATTTTCCTTCTCCCTCTTATGTTCATCAACTAAAATGTTTGCAAGGGAAAGCCAATTTCCTCTATCACTTCATATTGAATTATGTTAAGCTTTCCAAAGGTTTTGATCACTTATTGCAAAAGGGAATATCATTCATCCAGGAAAAAATTTCCCAAATCTCTTTCGATGCTTTGAAACGAGCACTTATCAGTGCTCCACTACTACATCCTCCCAATTATCACCGCAATTACTGCCTGTATTTGGCCGCTGTCAATAGAACTATCAGTATGATGCTAGTTCAGGACAATGATGATGGTCAAGAGAGCGTAGCATACTACTTGACTCACAATCTCTTTGATACTGAGACTCGTTACGGTCATGTAGAGAAACTCTCGCTGGCTCCATCCATTTTGTTCATCATTTTCGTCACTACATCCTCTTGCACAAAAATTTAGCAATTTATGATTGTAACCGTGTGACTTACATTCTCACATGCTATTTTCTTGGCGGAAAGTACTCGAAATGGATTTTCATCCTTTAGGATTTCGACTTAAAATTCATTGCTGCTAAGTCTAAGAAATCCCCATCCTTTTTTTATTTCATTTGCGGTCTTCCCACTGTGGATGATCCCACTCCTCTTGATGAGTCCATCCCATATGAGACTCTATTTTTGATTAGTAATATTGATACATGGTATGGAGACATCATTGTTTATCTCCAGACCCAAACTTTTTAGCTAGAGGTATCACACTCTTGGCGACGATGGTTTTGCTACTAGTCCTAGCCTTACAGTATTGTTGGAGACAATCTCTATCAAACTGGTATTAACATTTTCCTCTATCAATGTTTGACATGTGAGGAAGCTTAGAAAGTTCTCAATGACTACCACTACTGGGCCTGTTGTGGTCAAATGTCCGATTATGGTACCACCCAAAATATCCTTCGCATATGGTATTTTTTGGTCATATATATTTAAAGACTACATTGTTGTAGGACGAAAATTACATGACTACCAAGTTTACTCTTGGAAAGAGCGTGACCCACCATCACCCTTGCACCCATTTGTAATCGTAAAACCCTTTATGAAATGTGGCATAAATTTCATGACCTATAACCCTCGCTCAATTGGGGGGCATGGTTATATTATTCTCGTTGTTGATTATTTCACTAAATGGGACGAAGCAATGCCTACATACGATAATGAAGGTTTAACTATAATGCAATTCCTATTCAATAATCTCATAGCTCAGTTTGGTGTCCCGAAAGAAATTGTCACTAATCATAACTCTCGCTTTCGAAATAATATGATGATAGAGCTAGTTGCTCAGTTGGGGTTACATCAAGATATCTCCACCCCTTATTATCCATGTGACAATGGCCAAGTTGAGGTTGTCAAAAAAATTTTGGTTACCATCCTTCAATGCACCATTGGAAAGCAAAAATGAGATTGGAATCTCATGTTTTTCTCAACTCTATGGGCTCATAAAACTTCTACTGATACTGCCATTAGATTCACACCATAGTAATTGGTGTACGGTCTGTAGGCCACACTCTTGATTGATTTCGAAATTCCTTATCTGCAGCTAGTTGTCAAATTAATCCCTGGTACTTCACCAGAAGAGGAGCAGTTGATTTATCCCAAGCATCGCGATGAGACCCGTAGACTTTCTTTTTTGGTTATTGAAGCATAAAAAATACGATTCTAATCTCAATATGAAAAATCTATGAACCCTTGCATTTTCTCCAAGGGTGACTTGGTCTTGCTTTTTAACCAATACCATGATAAATTGGTAGCTGGAAAATTTGAGCCAATGTGGCATGGGCCCTATATCATTCAACGAGTATTGGAATGAGGATCTTGAAGAAATAATTTACCAGAGAATATAAATAATTACTGAGAGGAAAAATAAAACATAACCAACAACAAAACACATAAACATGAACACAATTTTTTAACTAGGAAAATCCAAAATCTGGGGAAAAACCCAACCAATGGAATTTCATTAACCATCGGCCAAAACCCTAGCCAATCCGGCCATGTCAGCCTTCACTGCTCACCTCCAGGCCTTTCTTACAATAAAGTATTCCCAGCCTTTTATAAGCTCCAATACATGCAATACCATTAGCTAAAAGCCATGGGTGCACAATACCATGTTCCAAAAAACTACCCAATTGTTTAACCTTGTCAAGCTTGACTCTAAATCTGAGTCAATTTACCTTACTTTGCCCCCTTAAACTTGACTTGGGGTTCTTAGACTAAATCCAACCAACCTTGGCAAGTGAGTGAGCCCCACTCACTTTGGACCTTTCCCCCCTCAAATTTGTATACCCAAGGTATTTGTTAACTTGGCATCCCCCCTATCACCTAGGTTTGACCAAGACTTTACTTGTAATTACCCAGGGGTATGCATGCCATACAAATTATTACAACAATATTCCCATTTAAATGTAATAAAATTTTAACTCCATTAATTTTTTTTTTTGGTTGTTGCTTGATGAAAAATTCTCTAGCCTTGTACACTTTGTGCCTTTTCCTCTCCATTTCCTTTGTGGAGTAAACAGTTGCGGAAAAAAAAATCATATCTCCATTCACAGGCTAATAAAAACCCTAGCTACAAAATCATCCCTTTGAAGCCAAATATGGCTCTAATACAAAATGAAGAAATAATTTACCAGAGAATATAAATTACCGAGAGGAATAATAAAACATAACCAACAACAAAACACATAAACATGAATAAAGATGTTTATCCAGGAAAACCCCAAATCTGGGGTGTTACACCATTTTTTGGTCATCTAACCTATTATCATTAGATGGACCCAAGTACACCATCTAGGACCAATTTTTCCCTAAGTAAAATTGCTTTCACTATGAAAATAACTTAGTAAACCACCTTTATTAAGTTTTTTATGGTCTAAACAGGAAACCCCATGAGGAAATATTAAATAAATATACATTTGTTTGATTATCCTCAAGGAATAATTAGTTAAACAACAGTTTAATTAATATTCCTAGTTATATTTAAGCCAAAACAGGGAAATTAATTAGATAAACCATTATTTATCTTATTATTTTCTAAGAATAATTATTTAAACCTTATTTAAATAATATTATTTGCTAGATATGACTAAGTCACCCTTAAATAATTAAATAAATCATTATTTATTTGATTATTACTCAACCACATCCTTAAAATGATAAATAAATCATTTATTTATTTATTATTTACAAATAAAGGGATTTGACCCAAGTCAAATTCCTTTTCCCTCGAACAAATATAATAAAATATTCCATAAAAGCTGGATCTTGATTTGGTTAATAATATTTTAATTATGCATAAATATATAGACTAACTTAATATTTTGTTATAAATAGAAGGGTTTTCTCATTCATTTACCATATTTTGTTGCCTAAAGATCACTTTAGCTCTATACTTTTGGTCTGACTTCGATCCACCATCATTGTCATATTTTTCTAGATTTTTTCTTGTGAGCTCCCTTTCAGTTCCATTTTTGTCTGGGTTTTCTACACCATCAAGAGAGGGGAATTCTAGATCTGAAGTGCTGGGGACTTACAAGAGCCCATCCCATTGAGGTGAACAAGGAACACCCTCTTGTGTTTTCCTCCCAGGTGTCATTAATAAAAAATTCATTTAATATATTATTGTCTTGTCTATTGGATACATGGAGTAAATCTCATTTTTTCTACTTTTTAATGTCTTATAATGCATAGATGAGGATTTTTGCAACATTTGTCTTGATCACCTAATTGTAGATCTGAGGATATTAGCAGTCATTTAGACTATTAGGGCTATTTTTTTTGTGCAGCTAAAGTGGTATTTTTTCGTATGCTTGGAATTAAGATTCATACTAACATGGGGAAAAGCCCAACCAATGAAATTTCATTAACCATTGCCCAAAACCGTAGCCAATCTAGCCAAGTGAGCCTTCACTGCTCACCTCAAGTAATCTCTTACAATGAAGTCTTCCCAAACTTTTCTATGCTCCATTACATGAAATACCATGAGCCGAAAATCATGGGTGTAAAATACCATGTGCCCCAAAACTACCCGATTGTTTAATCTATTCAACCGTGACTCTAACCCTAAGTTAATTTACCTAACAAAGCCTCTGAGATAGCAGATTTTGAAAGAAATCCATTGGCTGAGCCCCGAAATAGACTCTATCTGAAAAATATTACGCTTAATCATCAGTGTAATACTTTGTATATTATTGTTTTATTCATTAATGTGGTTTGATTGGATTTTTGGTGTGATTTTTTGCCTTGCAAACATGTTTCCTATGCTCACGTTGTGTTCCACTTTGTTTGCAAATGTCTTTGAATCGTTATGTTAGTTTTGCTGATGGTTTTTTCCATAGCACACAGAACTTATCTTCCACAGCATGGGCACTCTTTGTGCTCAATGGTGAGTTGATTAATTCACAAGGTATTTGTTTGGATTGAACTACTAACAATATAGCCAAATATAGTGTGGTAATTGAGCTATTATCGGATGTTATTGATCTCAGGATTAGATATTTTGTTGTTAAGTTAGACTCATAACTTGTTTTGTTAGAATTAAACGACCATTATTCTATGCGAAATCCTACAATTTTGCATATGTATTTTCATGTTCAGTTATTGGAAAGAAATTTTGATTTCATGACATATGAAGATATTCCAAGATGTTTAAACACATTGATAGATATGTTAGAAAATCATGGATTAGATTAACATCTGTGTAATATGTAAAAAAATAAAACATCATTATGATACACAAGTAGTTATAGAAACATACATATACACACACATATATATACATATACACACATCAAAAATCTCAAAAAATATGTGTTTTGTTACAGAAATGGCTCTTCGAGCCTACATAAATAAAAAAATATAATAACAGGGTTGTTATCCTCCCACATGGTGCTCATGATAACAGGTGACTACTTGAATCACTCGCCAGAGTAGTCGACACAGTCTGCCTGGAACCTCAACCAAATGCCTCTAGAAGTGAAGAGGAATGTCATCATAGGTAGCATTCTCTAGGATGCCTCTCATAAGGCCTACCAAGTTCTGCTCTAACTCAGCTAGTGTGTCTTCTACCTCCTCATAGGTGGCATCCTATATTGGGCGAGCTACCTTCCACATGATCGGTGACACACCGGGCAGTCTCTAAGAACCCATATTTGTAAAAAAAATCATGAGTTTACATTTCAGAATACATAACAAAAAAATTCAAAAAGTAAAAAATGTTAACAAAAAATAATTTTTACCTCCATCATTACACTATGTGCCTAGTGGAATGGGTAAATCTGGATCTTCTCTCAAGTCGATGCTTGCATATACAAAGTCCCCAGCCACGATGATTTGATGACAAAATGAGCTAAAAAATGTTGTAGGAAAATGCATCTATTGGCCCCCACCCTCTTAGGGCATGATCTCACACCACCTCATCAGTCTCGGGTCCCACAATGCTAGATCATGGATCTCCAACTGCTGGTACTGAAACAATGGTACAGTCTCTAAGAAAAAGGTCACCATAATGGACTCGTACCCAAATTTTTTTGGCCGCCCTATCTTGCACTTGGTTAATTGGCTCCTCATATTGGCCAATAACTCCTCGCACCAGTTAAACATCATTGGGGCCAATCAATCCATCACGTACTGAAATTGAGATTTCATTGCCTCATGCAACACGTGGGCTCCCGCCATAGTTATGAAATGAAGGATTGTGTGTAAGGGAAGAAGTCTGATAAATGAGATCTCTATATTCCAGTTCTTAGCCCTTCGATCCCAGGAAAGTGTCTCTGGATGAACATACTAGTACTCTCACCCCTTGGACGAGCTCCAGAGAGTTGGATTATCTCCCCTCTCCTGTAAAAACTAGTAATGAAATGGATGTCCATCACATCTAATTCCAATTCCTAGTCCCCAATGATAAATATTTTTTGGTCCACATCCCACAGTCCAATCAAATATTGGAGAAGCTCCAGCTGAGCTCTGAACCCTGATGTCTAGAATAATTTTAGTAAACCACAATTGCGAAATGCGTTTACACAATTTTTGTCTTGCAGTGCTTGGTGGTATTCCACCTCATGGCCTCTTTTTTCCATTCAATCACCGTCTTTGCTAAAAAGAACTTGAAAAACATGTTTAAAAGGATTTTTAGGAGCTTTCATCAGAGTAGTTTCTGAAATTATCCATTGAAATGGGTGGATTTATTGTTTGAAAATTTTCCCCACAGCTAACACGACTATCATAATTAATTCAGTGGTATCGGCGCACTACCCCAAAAGTCTAAACATGACCAACGTGGGTCTGATAGCTCGAAACTGCACTGACTGCGAGCAATTTTAAGGTTTGAAATCCTCCCCCCATTTCTTTATTTCTAAAAACCAAATGCTAAATGAACGGAATTAAAATGAAGAGGAGACTTAGGGCTCTTATGTGGTGCTGACGGATCACTGAATGGTGTCTTGGATCAGCCACACCAGTCATAGGAAGTTCAGAGGGAAAATGGGTAAAATTCACTTCTCCAAATAGAGTGGTGAAAATGAATTTACTTTTTGGTCTATTTATATATTTTTGAAATATTTTCACCATTATTTTATTATTTTTCCTCGATATCAGCGATGTTTGTCATTTTCGTGCAATGACAAGACTTTCATATTGTTGGTGAGTATTTATAATGTTAACGAGTTATATTTTATCTATTTTTTGGGCTCGATAAACATTTATGAAAAAGGAACCCCCTTGGAGTCAAATTTTAGCTCTTTTCTGACTCAAAAAATGAAAATATTGTCAAGTACTTGTCATTTTGTACTCGTTAAAGTGAATGAATTTATCTAGTCCCAGTATACATTTACCGATTTTTCGGGTTGTTATTTACTATTTATGAAAAAGGAATACCTTGATCGAGCATAATCAAGAGGTTATCTCAAATATTTCTTTCGACCTTTTTCGGATTAGAGAGATTATTTATGAAAAGGGACATGATGGAGTATTTTTTGTTTCTTTTCAAACTCCTTAAAAGTGAAAATATACCGAGTTACCCTTTCGTTGGACTCGTTAAAAGATTAAACAACAAAAAACTTGTCACCATGATGAGACTGAGTTCCTCCTTCCCAGGGCTCGTTAAACTTACTAGGATGGATTCATTCAAAGAATGAACTTACATGATGAACATATTCTATCCTCTTCATGTTGGATATAAAACATAAAGAGGTACTCATTAGAAATAACGAGGGGAAGATTGAAAATGAACATCCTATGCATATTATGGGTAGCTTGTCGCTCTTGAACATGAAATTGATGTGCAGTTTGTGTCAGTTGGGGAGATCCTCCATTCTTCACTTTGACTTTATGGGTTTGGGAAATCCATTTTCCTCTAATTTCATCACCAAATTTGGTCAAATGACCTTTGATCCTATTTGAGTCAAATGTTGCAACACTCTAGAGTTGTGTCACCAATATGTTCAAGAGAAGTCCTTTTTGTCAAACATCCTTTACTTATCTAACCTTCTCTGTTACAATATCAAATAACTCCTATCATATTAAGGTATATGTTTTTTTTGTGTTGATGATATGGGAATCATTATGGCCCTCCTTCGATGAATCACTTCCTCTCGACTTCAGCTCATTTTCTGGGAAGGTGGTTTAGAAAATTATTTTTAGTACCTTGGAGCTTTCATGCCCCAATGAAAATCTCTTCCTTTTCGATGAAAAGTTCACATCATTGGCCTTTGATCGAATGATTCTATAACTGTTCCACTTCAACACATTCATTCACGCTTGTATATTGTGTTGTTGTACCTTGAGGTCTATCATCATTATTGGTGGTATCTCTCGTGTTTGTTAAGGGTTTTAATTGTTAGCTGGTAATCAGTTGGTTTCTACCATGTTCGACACTAACATATTTATTCACATGGCTAGATTCGTACATTGGGTTGATTGAAATCACAACAAAGACCCTAGGTCACTTTTGATTCTGATCCAGGATGCTGAGAGTTATTGATTATTTATGATTGTATACATGATCCTATCTATACAAATGGTTGCATCTATAACACATATCCATTTCTATGATCTTTTTAGATGGATGGATGTGACCATGTCGTGGGTTCAGGTGTTAATTGATTCCTAGTATAGAGTCATCTGATTAGGAATATTCATACCCGATATGTCATATATTGTAATATGTTTGATTTGGAAGGTTTTCCGGCAGTGATATGACTTCTTTGCCTTGGTTCATAAATAATTTCACCCATCACTTCACGTTCTATCTTCATTCTTCGTTCTATTACACAATAATTTGTCACCTTGCTCATTTCCTGTTGCTGAACCTGAAATGCCCCGTGAGAGATCCTGTGTAATATTTCTGATGAGATCGATAATTAGGTGTATTTGGAGAGGTTAATGATCACATTTTTTTCTTATTAAGTCTCTTTTTCTTTCATTTTAATTATATTACAGTCTTATGATGCTAGTGTAGATGGTGATTAAGGCTTATCATATTTTGAGTACGTAACATGGGTTAAATGCAAGAAAATGATGAAGATATGGAATTTCTGGTGAATAATTTTCCATTAAGACTTTTAGTAGAGAGAAAGTAGATATTCTAGGGGAATTTTCCACCCTCCTTAACTCCCAAAGGCAGCCAAGGGACATTCCATATTTCCTCCAACAACTCTAAATAGAAGGCAACCAATCAAGCTCAAGATCAAGTGCAGTAAAGCCATACTTGTACTCAAGTGGACTTATCACCTAATTTTTAGGTAGATTTTGATAGATACCGTTTAGGTTAGGGCTGAGCAAGATATCAATAGGATTCGAACATTGGAGAAATCCATTAGGCTCTTTTCTCTTGTAATCATTTTTTAAGACTTTTATGTTGATGTAATGAGACTATCTCTTGAAATGAAAAAAATATTCAGATTATGCTTTACTGATCTAGTTTCAGAGCCAGGCTTGTGGGTTAGGGCCCAATCAATGTGCCTTAGTCTATATTGTGTAATAATTCTTTACTTTCATGTCATTTTAGCTATTTTTTATTTTGAGTATTTAGCTAATTTTCTTGTAGTTTCATTCACTATTCTTACTTTTCTTCCAATTGTCGTGTGTTATAGATTTAGCTTGCTTACATGTTTGTAGGATAGGTTATAAATTTATAAAGTCATGAGTCAAGCCTCCCCCTCTCATCTCTTTCATGGGAGATTGAGGAGGGTAGACCTTAGCGACATACCAAAATTTCTTTTTAGTTTATGATTTCTTTGAATCGATAAGATTAGTTCCTATAATTCGTAATTCCATGGATATTTTCACAATGTCGTGTTAGATATCTATTCGTAGGTTAAAGTAGATTTTCTTTCCAAATTCTTGTTATCTTTTCCATTGTATTCATCATAAGTTTTTCCATCTTTATTGCATGAACAAGTAGTTTTCTTGTATGTTCAAGTAGAAAAACCAAGGCAAACTTTACCAGTACCTTCAAATTCATCTCTCATGCTTCATTAGCCCTCTCTTCATCAAAATCACCATCATCCTTGTTTTTGAATTTTCATCCCTACACTGTGAGAAAACCCTAGGGGTGAAAAAAATGCCTCCCAATAGGTTTTGAGCTTGGCCAAGGGGTGGGACACATTCAACTCATCCAAATCCACCTTCAGTCCAACTTCTCTACCATTTTCACACATATTGTTGGCCTCAGATTAGCATCAGACTATTTCCTGTAGCAATTCACGACTTTCTTGTAGCACTATAGGAAACCTATAGTAGCACTTAAAGCAACACTATTGGGCCCCTCCTTAAGCCCAGAAACCACCATCCACATCCTATAGACCTAAAAAAACCACCCATACACCTTTAGCCTTTCCCCCATGTGTTCAAGACATCCATAAGCCACCTTAGTGCTTTCTTCTCCTAGCTGCAAAAAAACACATTTACAAACATAGTTAGGTCATTATTAGTTGCATAATTAAAAGAATGATTGATAACGCATAGAATAAGTAGAGTGTGTTTAGCCAATTTTCCCAGAAAAGTGTGATTATATTAGTTTCCTTTATCCAATTTCAACTCAGCAATTTAATTCATGCGAGATGCCTAGTTTTCTTTCATTTCTTATCATAGCTTAAGGAGTAGATTTATTTTATTGTAGAGTAGTTAGATGTAATTTCTTGCTGTATTTTAGTTTTGTACTTGCTGATAGTGCCATGGATTTGAATCTTTTGCAGCCCTAGGCCCAATTTAAGATTTTTGATAGACCTCATCCAGAAACCCTAGAAGTAGCAACCTTTCGTAAAGCTCATAAGAGGATGACATGAGTAGAATGCATCTTAGTGTACATAGCACTATCACCTCCAAGTTTATGCAAACCAAAAGTTGATAAAGTAAAGTAGGGAAGCCTCTGGGAGTTGCATCATTCTTGGTGAAATACCAACACTCACAAAGTTTTGACATCATTGCTGGGGAGGTGTCTAGTATATGCTTTGATTTTGGTTTAAAATTCTTTTATGCCTTAATTTTACATGTTGTTTAAAAAATATTTAAAAAAATACAAAAAAATCTAATTTTCATGCCTCTTAGGAGTAGTTTTACTCAAGGAAACCTTTTACCTAAAACTGCCACATCACCACATAGTCACCCTTCACTATTCTTCAGTGGCTGTGAGGTTGAAAACAACATAGGTGAGCATTCTAAAATTTTTGAAGAACCTATTAGAGAAGAAGAAGATCTTGTTTCACCTGAGGAAACTTCTTCAACTATCTCAACCATGGGTGAAAGTGAAGCCCATGGATCCTTTCCCATTAGAGATGAAGATGGGGAAACTAAAATGAAAAACATTAGCCCCTCATCCCTTCCACATTTTCTTGGAATTTCCTCGGAATATCATGAAAAATTCCTGTTTGAATTTTTTTTTGTCTGTAGGACCTATGAAAATGCCTGAGAAGATCAGAAGCTAAAGCTATTCCCATCTACCCTTAGGGATGTAGCATTGTGCTGGTTCATGGGTCTACCTGGAAATAACATCACTACCTAGCAACAGATGCAAGAAGCATTCAAAAAAAAGTACAAGGACTATTGTACGTCCAAAGAAACTAAGGATGTGATATTCAGTATGAATCTAGGGACTTATGAATCCCTATAAGACTATGAAAAGAGTTTTCAGTTAAACTATAAGAGAGACAACTGTAATCTTGATCCCGAATCACTTAAATTATTACTTCTTTGAGGGATTAGGGAGGAGGTGACATAAACCCTTAATATGTTTTCAGGAGGAGATATCTACCAAATGCCTTATGAAACATTCAAAATTTTCTTCAGGAACCATTCTAGGGCAGCTAGGAAGAAACAAAGAGCTGGAAAAACTACAACCAATACCCCTTCCTCTTCCCTCTCCATCAAACATGAGATTGGAAATATGTTGGAGGACTTAAAGAGTGACATGTTGCACACATTTGGTTTGCAGATGGAAATAATGTAGGTCAAAAGGAATAAAGAGGAAGAAGAAAGAGCCTTGGCTATATTTTCCCCTAGATGTACAAAAAAACACCATAGAAATGAATGTCCACTAAATGTCATAGAGGTTTTCTTAGTATGTGAGGAGAATCATGCCACAAACGAGTGTCCTTTCTTACCTAGACTAAATTTTTATATGAAGGTGGGGATGTAGGATGGGAGAAAATGTATTTCATCAAAGAGAGAAGGCCTCAAGGCCCTAGTTCATATAATTAAGGTATGCAAGGTGCACCTTACTCTTACTATCATAGAAACCATAATTCAACCATACAACCTTGGTGCATCCCCACTCCTCCATCCTAACCTACACCTTGTAATTGGCCTTACAACCCTCCATATCATCCCCAGCATGTGAAAAAACCATTTCAATAGTATGTTCCTCAACAACCTAAGTGGATCAATCCATCCCAATGGCGGAGGCCCCAAGGTAATCAACCACTTGCTCTAACGCCTCCACCACAACCTCAACCTTAGCTTACTCATTTTGCTCCATGAAACCTGCCTTAGATGCTTGCATGATCCAATCCAAAGCCAAACAACATACATGCATAGTAGGTTTTGTAATATTCCAAAAATTTAGCCTTCAAGCTAAATGGAATATTGTAGTTGTTTTATCACTAAGTAGGTGAATAAGTGGGTAGGAAGGCCAATAAGTCTCCCAAGCAGCAATAAAAACACTTCAAGTGTGAAAAAAGACCCTTTTAGTAGCTAAATAAAGCACCTCCAAGTGTGAACAATGGTTAGGTCATGTTGATTCAGTCAACTTTGACCAAGTCAACAACGTTGTTATGGAGGAGTGGAGATTAATTGAGGAATAACATAGTTTTGGAGGGAGATGGATCTCATGGAGGAAATTACCTAATTGAGTGGGGCCAAGGGAAAGCAAGCTCATATTATATTTAAGGAAGAGGATGGCAGACATATGAGCTCATTTTTTAGATTATTATTTTGATATTCGTCTGCTTAGACTTGCATTCCTTTGATGTTTAGCAGTGTTGTTGTGTTGTTTAGCACCGGATGTTCCCGAGCGGGAATCCCACCTCTTTCCTTTAAAGGCCTCTTGGAAGAGTATTTTATTCATTTCCACATTCAATTTTTTTGGCCAAGCTACAACGTTCCTCATCAGCACAATTTCTGTAGGTTATTGTGCTGTGTTGCAGGGTGCAACAATGGAGGGGTTAGAATCCCACTTTCTAAGATAGTTTGTCAGAGGAGGAAGGTTTCCTTCTCTTGGGATATCTATTTGGAGATTTCTTGAGCATATTTCATATCTATGGCACTAGGCCATATATTTCCCATCATTTCTAGCACTGTTCTAGCTGGGAATTCCATTATTTTGGAGGGCATCTTCAGTGGAATCTCTTATGGTTCCTTTGTAGTGTTTTCTTGTGATTGAGGGGATCACCCTTTCATGGGAGGAGACATTTGAGAGGAACTACATTAGATATGTTATATTTCAGCCTTATACACTCTTTTTCTTCATTATTTAGTGAATCTTCAGCCATTGGGCTTTAGATCCCATCTTATATACAATGTATTTCTGAAACCCCCTTTCCGAGTTCTTTGTAGGAGTTTGTATTGAGCCTAGATTTGTATTGGGCATATATCAGCCCTACATATTTTGTACATCATTTTGCTGTTGTAGTGTGTTTTTAACTGTGTTGTAGCAATCTCCGACATTCTTGTATTGTGGCAGCAGTTCATTTGTGGAGTCATTTCTTATGGGAGGCTTGTTCCTTCATTGTATATGGTTCATGCCTCACTATTATGTATTGATATTGTGATATAATACATGATATTGTGTCTCCATATTGGTATCCAATGTTCATGAGTTGATTTACATTGGTATTTCTAGTTTTGTGTTCATGTGTTACTGCATCCCAATTTTGGGATATTACAGTGTATTGTTGCATCCCGATTTTGGGATATTACAGTGGTATCAGAGCATAATATTGGCTCAGCCGGTGGATCTCAACCATTATGCTATTAGGAGAGTAAGAAGAAGGAGATATGTATAGAAAATACAAAGAGAATACTCCATTAGGTGGAGGAAGGAAGGAGGAGAGGCTCTCAAATATTTGTTTTCAATCTATACAGAGCATCAAAGGAGATCTCAAGAATATGAGAAGGGAGAGAGAATCTTGAAAGGAGTTCGGTTCTAGAACCAAATATAGATTTTTACATGATAGGTGTGAGCATATAGCTACACACTATGATGCACAATGCAATCAAATGTCCAGATCTACTATGAGAGAGATGAAAGAAGAGGAAATATATAGGAGGGAAACTCTTAGTGTTTTTCTGCAAGAGTATGAATCTCAAACTAAGAAGTTTAGGGATCATATCACTTTCGAAGAGTTTTTAAAGATCAAGGTGGAGAGTAGAAACCATCATGACATGAGCAGATTATCCCTATCCACTTTTTATGGATCACCAACTTGTTCAACTAAATCTTGGGTGAAGGAGTTACACACCTATTTGCAGCACCACCAAATTTCTAAAGATGAAGCCATCAAATTTGCAGCACTGCATTTTCAAGGCAAGGCCCATGCTTGGTGGATATTTAAGTCTTTTTCATTAAGAAATGAAAATAATTCTTCTTATGCAAAGTTCACTAAGATATTATTGGAAAGGTTTGATGGAAAACATTTTGAAACATCATTGGTGGAACTAAACAAACAAACCCTTTGCATGTGTTGGAGAAACCTAGAAGCTCAAATCCATTTCAGAAAACTGTTGGGGAGGCAAGAAATATGTCTGATATTCTTAGGAAAGAGGGCATGGAGATTCCTTTTCTAAAAGAGGATGCACTTATTGAAAGGTTTCCCATTCATACTAAGGAGGAAGAGAAGGTTGAGGGAAACAACGTTGTCATATCTAGAGCCCATCTAGTACCTCATGCAGAGGTAGATGGAGCACTTGCTCCAACAAGAGGAATTATTCTATCATTGCAAGAAATTTCCCAGGATGTCATATATGGATTTCAAGGCACAATCAATGAACAACATGATTGTGAAACATTGTAGATGGAAGGAGAAGGTAGGGAGGAAGGTCAACATCAATTGATGAGAAGCACACACACCTATCTATTTTAGAGGATTAATGCAAATGCATAGGCAGACTAATTTGCACTATGAGGGCAAAGGACAAAGTTGTCCATCCACATTTACAGTCTACTCTTGGCATTGATGTCTCATTACATGGAGGCATTCCACCAGGGAGGCCACCAGATCTAGAGTTGGTGAGAGACATATTGCCACTTAGTTCACCACTCTTATATTGTAGGGGGTGAAGACCTTGGAGGAGTGTAGTAAAACGCAGAGAGTTTGGGATAGACTCAAGGAGGAGAGAGACGTTCTCCCATTTTCAGCATCACCCACTCTCACTACCTATATTGAGCTGACAAAAGTTGCTGCATTAATGGAGGATGCACCTTCATGGTGCAAGAGATCTGCTCCATGGATTTGGAGAAACAGAGGGTACTTAGTTTGAGGAAGGAATTCTCCATAAATTGGAGTGGATGGAGGCCACTCATGCTTACATTGGCCAAGATCAGGAGATTATTTTTGGATGCTAGATTCTCATGGGAGGCCAACTTCCAGAAGTCACCACTTATATTTGAGCATGAGAAGCTGCATGATGGGAATGGAAGCATTTTGGAGGATGAATTTGGCATGTTTGATGTCAAATGAGAAGAAAACAGCATGTGGGGAGCTTGATATTTCAGATCTTCAGTGTTGTCTCTTAAGAGGATTGATCCATATTGGAGATCTCAAATCTTGGTATATTACTCCAAGGATCTTGTTGCTTGCATGATTCTTGATGACACAGAGGGAGATGGTAGATACTTGGTGGTTGATGAGGTCATCTATTATTATGGCAGAGTCTTCTTGAATATATTTTCTGAGCTCAAGAGGAGGATACTACATGCCGCACAAGTGGACTTTCTTTCCATGTACTTTGATGCATTTCATTATTTGATGGAGGAGTTCACTTGGGAGGGCATCCAATAGGATATACATCAGCATATGGAGATATTCATCTTGGATGGTGATGGAGAGGATGTCACAACCACTTCCCTACTCATTGGGAGCGAGGGAGAATTTCCATTTGAGCCATTTCACCTCAAAGACCAAAGTACATGGTGGAGAAGGTACAATTTTGCATGATTTTTTGTACTCCTTTACTTTATATGAGAAACATGTTGTACCAAGGTGTATTATCCATTCTTGCATATTATATTATGATGTACTTGGGTCCAATTGCAACATTGATGTTGGATATTCTATGGGTGGTTCATGGGGGAAGCCACAAGATTCTTGGTGTGCACCATTGACACCACATTGTACCTTCATGTTTCCATGTTATGGGATGATTGTGGCAGAAAAAAGTGGCTGAGAGAGAACTTGTTGTTCTTTTATTTAAGGAAGACAAGGGATGCACTGTGCTGGTTCCATGTGTGGAACTATGATCCACTTTCTGGTTTTCCTATGGCAACTTGTTTTCATTGGTTTTTGCTTCCATATATTGATGGTATTATTATGTTCATGGGGAGATTTATTTGGAGAGTGGAAAAATAATCAAAGGTGCCCATTGGAGGCATGATTCTCCCTACTTTACATTTTTTATGTTTTAGGAGAGACAATGGGAAAACCATGATTTCCATACTACATCTCTTTTCTTCATATGGGAGGAGCCATTTGGAGAAATTGAGCTCTTAGATGAGGCACTTCATGGATGTTTTGTTTAGTGGGGTAACTTGGGCCATTATTGGAGGCCATGTAATTTCAGCCCAAGATCAGCAAAAACCCCATACATACCATAAATTGATAGAGAAACAACTTGGGTGGAGGAATCCAATCTCTCCATGCAACCCCAATACATTGCATAAAACTAGGGTTGAGGGTTCTTTTGATGAGCTACCTAGATTGGCTCCCTTAATTTGGATGATAGCATCGGTTTGGGAGTCTCTCATTGGGCATGAGATCCCCTATGATTTTCCTAACTCCTACATTGAGGAGGCCACGGGATAGCAAGAAGGTTTCCACTTATACCTTCCACCTTTTCATGATGTGAACTATTTAGTTTTTCCTGCTTGGGAAGAAACATTGGAGGGCAGATATATTGTAGATTATTTTGAGCAGTTCTGGGAACTATTGATGAGGAGGCCATAAGAGGAGGAGGGGAGGACTGTAATATTCAAAAAATTTAGCCTTCAAGCTAAATGGAATACTATAGTTGTTTTATCACTAGGTAGGTGAATAAGTGGGTAGGAAGGCCCATAAGTCTCCTACACAACAATAAAAACACTTCAAGTGAGAAATGAGACCCTTTTACCAACTAAATAAAGCACCTCAAAGTGTGAACAGGGGTTGGGTCTTGTTCATTCAAGCAACGTTGACCAAGTCAATAGTGTTGTTATGGAGGAGTGGAGATTAATTGAGGAATAACACAGTTTTGGAGGGAGATGGATCTCATGGAGGAAATGACCTAATTGAGTTGTACCAAGGGCAAGCAAGCTCATATTCTATTTAATGAAGAGGATGGAAGCTATATGAGCTCATGTTTTATATTATTATTTTGATATTGATCTTCTTATACTTGTATTCATTTGCAGTTTACCAGGGTTGTTGTACTATTCAGCACCGGGTGTTCCCGAGCGGGAATCCAACCTCTTTCCTTGAGAGGCCTCTTGCAAGAGCATTGCATTCATTTCCACATTTAGGTTTTTAGGCCAAGATACATATTTCTTCATTAGCACAGTTTCTACAGGTTATTGTGCTATGTCGTAGGGTGCAGCAGTGGAGGGGTTAGAATCCCACTTTCTGAGGTAGTTTCTCATAGGAGGAAGGTTTCCTTCTCTTGGGAGATATATTTGGAGATTTCTTGAGAATATTTCAAATCTCTGGCACTGTTCCATATATTTCCCACCATTTCTACCACTCTTCCAGCTAGGAATTGCATTATTTTGGAGGGCAGCTTTAGTGGAAGATCTTGGGGTTCCTTTGCAGTGTTTTATTGTGATTAAGGGGATCATCATTTCATGGGAAGAGACCTTTGAGGGGATATACATCAGATATATTATATTTCATCCTTATACACTCTTGTTCTTTAGTTTTCAACGAATCTTCAGCCATTGGGCTTTAGATCTGATCTTGTATAGGGTGTATTTTTGAAAACCCCTTTCCGAGTTCTTTCTAGGAGTTTGTATTGAGCCTATATGTATATTAGGCATATATTTTGAGGCATATAACAGCCCTACATATTTTTTACATTCTTTTTATATAGAAGTGTGTTTTTAACTGCGCTATAGAAGTCTCTAACATTCTTGTATTGTGACAGTAGTTCATTTGTGGAGTGATTTCTTATGGGAGGCTTGTTCCTTCATTGTATATGATTCATGACTCACTATTATGTATTTATTTTATGATATAATAAATGATGTTATGTCTCCATATTTGTCTCCAATGTTCATGATTTTATTTACACTACTATTTCCAGTTTTGTGTTCATGTATTGTTGCATCCCCATTTTGGGATATTACAGTGCATTGTTGCATCTCTATTTTGGGATATTACAGGTTTATAGTGGAGAGACATCCTATCCAGCTTATGTTGTGGAGATACAAGAGGTTAATCGTGGGTCTGAAAGAGTAATCATAGAAAACCACCCTCCATCTCCACCTGTATATGTTGAGGAGGAAAAGGAAGAAAGTAACACTCATATCGAACAACCTCATTTTCCGAAGCGGTTGATCCATTCCAGTCTGCATGCCTAAGAGGATATTGTACTTCTGGTAGAATTGAAAAAAGTGTGTGTAAAGATATGGCATCTCAAGGAAATTAATGATGTCCTTATTTACAATAGGCTCATCAAGGAAAAGTACTCCAAGAAACCTAGGAGAAAAAAGAAGGATGCCCCCACCATCAATGTAGAAGGAAAAATGTCCGACATAATGTTGGGAGGGTTGATCTTTCCAAAGTACCCAGACCCTAGCAGTCCAAATCTAGATGTGCACATAGATGGTGTCATAGTCCCCAATACTCTAATTGATCTCAGGGCTACCATAAATTTCATGACCAAGGAAACTATGTTGAAAATCAACCTCCAAAATACTTTGAGGAAAGCCACAACAGTGCTGCAACTTGCAGATCAGTCCAGAGTAACTATGGAAGGAATATTTGAGGATGTTCTGGTTTGAATTGACTCTTCAGAGTATCCTACAAATTTCCTAGTTCTGCAGCCAAGAAAGAAGTTCAGTGGATATCCTCTCATCTTAGGTAGACCTTCGTTAGCCACTGTAGATGCTTACATCAACTGTTAGGCGTGAAATATGACTATTAAAAATGGGCCTTCCTCTAAACAATCGGTATTATATCCTCCAACCCAACCTTCCATTGATCATGATCTAACTATATGGTTGGATGATGAAGAAGATGAGGTATATAAAACTACCTCCACTTGTACCATAGATGTTATTCTTAGAGATGGGAAGCTTGATGAAGAGGAAATCATGGACCATGTCACTCAAAACCACTCCCCCACTAACAATCCGCTTGAAAACCTTCTCAAATAATATGAAAGCTAACCTTGGATGGAATTTAACTCAATAAGCTAAGCTAACCTTGTCAAATAATATGAAAGCTAACCTCTGAAACCACGAATGTTGTAGAGTCTATCCCATCCATATCTCTAAAAATCAACTCAAACCTCTCAAATGAAGAAGATGAGCATCTATGCCAACTTCCAAAAGAAAACCTAGATGCTTTTTTCTTGGGATTACAAGGAGATGAAATGGGTGCATCCTTCAGTATGCATACATCATATTTACATCAAGGAAGGATGCAAGCCTGTGTGAAAATCCAAAAGAAGGATGAACCCAACTCTAAAGGACATAGTCAAGGAATAACTGTAGAAACTGTTGGATGCAGGTTTCATTTATCCTATATCAGACAATGAGTGGGTATCTCCTCTTGTCCTAGTATCAAAGAAGAATGGAATGTGGTGAATCTATGCTGACTATTGAGAACTTAACAAAGCCGCCAAGAAGGACCATTTCCCTTTCCCATTTATAGACCAAGTCCTGGATGGCCTTGTAGGAAAAAAGTTATTTTCCTTCTTAGATGGGTGCAGTGGGTATTAATTTAAAATCAGCCCTGAATACAAGGATAAGACTACTTTGACTTGCCCTTGGGTTACCTTCACTTACAGATTCCTTCCCTTTGGCTTGTGCAATGCCTAAAAGACCTTCCAAAGAGATAGCTTGAGCATTTTGTCTAAGCTAGTCTATGACTCAATGGAAATCTACATGAATGATTTCACACCCTATGGGGGTGACTTCTAGGAAGCTCTCTCCAATTTGGGAAAAGTGTTGAGAACGTGCATTGAGATGCATCTCTCCCTAAGCCTAGAAAAGCATGAATTCCTGAGAAGAGAAGTAGTTGTATTAGGACACTCAATCTCCTAAGAAGGAATACAGGTGGACCCGAGAAAAATCACTATTATCAAAAGGGCACCTGCTCCTCTAAAGCAGAGAGATGTCAGGAACTTCTTAGGTTTAGCTGGATATTATAGAAGATTCATCAAAGGTTTCATTAAGATGGCTTCACAACTATTTTGTTTATTGGCCAAAGATTTTGAGTTTACTTGGTCCATTATTTGTCAAGAATATTTTGAGCTCATTAAGGGAAAGTTAACTACTTCTCCGATCATCAGAGATCCAAATTGGACACTTCCTTTCCACATACACACATATGCATCCGAAAAAGCCATGGGGCCAACATTAGGGCAGTTAGAAGAAAAAATACCTTATGCAATCTATTTCATCAGTAAGCACTTGCCTAAAGACAAGCTCAATTATACTTTGAAGGAGGATGAGATGTTATCCATTGTACATGCTTTAAAAAAAATTACACATTATGTCACCGGGTATCAGACCTTTGTACACATTGACCATGCAACTATCAAATATTTAATAAAAAAACCACTTTTTGATGCTAGGATAATTATATGGTTGTTACTATTACAATAGTTTAACCTAACCATTGTTGATAAACATAGAAAGGAGAATGTTGTTGTAGATTTATTATCTAGGCTAGATCTATCTGCATATGAAGAAGGACTGGTTGATGACCAGCTTCCAGATGAAGATCTCTTTGCTATATCAACACTCTCACAATGGTTTTATAACATAGTTAACTACTTGGTTGTTGGAAATATCCCTCATAATCTATCATTCAAGTGGAAAAGAAAGATCATCAGAAAAAAGTGACCCTCTCACATGGATTAGGGGAAATATCTTAAAGCTAGGCCCTGATCAAATTCAAAAAGGATGTGTGAGGGAGGAAAAAAAGTTTGATATCCTCTCTACATGTCACGATAGCCCTTATGGAGGCCACTTTGCTACAAAAAGGACTACCTTCAAATTTTTGTAGGCAGGATACTATTGGTATACCCTTCACGAGGATTCCAGAAGATACACTAGTAGGTGCGACCATTGCCAAAAGATGGGGAAACCTACACAAAGAGATGATATTCCTTTGCACCCTCAGGTGGCTCTTGAGCCATTTGGAAAATGGGGCATGGAATTTATTTGACCTATTGATCCACCATACAGACATAAAAATTATATCATAGTCTGCATTGAGTACCTGACAAAGCGGGCTAAAATAAAAGCTTTGAAGGTAGAAATGGAGGAGAAAGTAGCAATATTTCTGAGGGATAATGTGTTTTACAAATTTGGTTACCCGAGAGAAGTAGTAATTTAATGGGGGGGGGGGAATTCACATCTCATCTCATTGAGAATCTTCTAAGGAGGCACAAGGAAAAGAATACAACTTCTACTGCCTACCACCCTCAAGAGAATAGCCAAGTGGAAGTGACCAATAGAGCCTTAGAGAGTATCCTCATCAAGTCTGTGAGCAATAGAAAATATTATTAGGCAGACAGATTGGTAGAAGCTACTTGGGCCTACAACACTACTTGGAAAAAAAAAATAAGATTCACTCCTTATGACCTAGTCTATGGAAAAAAAGTTGTGCATTCAGTTGAATTTGAATTCAACACCTTAAGGATGGGAGCTGAGTTAGACCTAGATCTATCAAATGCCCAAAAAGAGAAGTTTCTGAAATTAAATAGATTAGATGAGTTTAGGATGCAAGAAATCCTTCACATAGAGGTTATTCAGTTAAAGGAAGGTCTGACATGAAAAGAACATTAAGGAAAATGCCTTTGAAGAAGGATATTGGGTGTTGTTGTATGATTCAAGGTTTATGGACTTCAAAGGAAAATTGATGAAAAGAAGGTTGGGACCCTACAAAGTGGAAAAATGTTATGATAATGGTGTAGTTCAGATCAAAAACATAGATGAGGAATGGATTCCCCTACTTGATAATGGTTAAAGGCTCAAGGTTTACAAGAAGCCCCTATCTAGGGTAGAATTTATAATTTCCATAAACAGGGAGGTGTATGTCATGGGAAAATCTATACTTTCTAGCGCCTCTTATGGAAAAATAGATAAATAAAAAACAAAAATAAAGAGCCATGGGTGAAAACCTCTCTGAGGCATCCTACACTAGCTCCATGTTTGAAAACCTCCATTAGGCAGTCCTGGAGCAAGAAAAAAGAAAGAAAAAGAAAGAAAAAAAAAGAGAATAACATATCCTTGGGGGAAAACCTCTCCGAGGTCCCTAATGTAGGCCTATGGGTTGAAAACATTTGTGGAGGTAGCCCACTTGCCTTAGAAAAAAAAAATGACAAAAATAAGAAAAATACCTATGCACTTATGTTTTTTGTTTTGTTTTGCAGGTTATTGATTAATGGTGGCTTTTCGGGATCCAGAGGAGAAATTTATCTTCATTCGTCTCTTCTCCTCTGCTTGTACACTCTGTAAGCCTCTCCATTGTACATCTCTTCATCCATTTCATCCATTAGATAGGATAAAATTTCAAATTTTTTTCTAAACTATAATTTCTGCAGCAAAATCAGACAGCTACATGATTCTTGTAGCACTACAGGAAACTGTTGCAAATAATAAAAGAAACACATTCATGAATGAAAAAGGTTTCCTAGGTATTTTTAACTACAAGAATGGCATGATAATTCATTTTTTTCCTATACCTACCATTCCGAAACATCTATTTAACTCCATGCACAAGGTTTCCTTGTCTAAACCCTAAGTTATAGCTTTAGTAGCTAAATTATTGGAAAAATGGCATGAGAACCCTTCCACTTGCCCATCCTCCACTCCATTCACTTCTCAACTTCCTCCATAGCCTCCATGAACCATATCCCTCCATTTATGAGAAAAAATAAGCAAGAAGAGGCAAGAAATATACTGTTATAGGTGTCAGAAAGTTTCTTGTAGCAAATTTATTAGTGGCATAGCAAGGCCAAAAGATGAAGGAAAGTTGATGACGATTACTCCACAAGACCACCAGCAGACTCCAAAAGGACAAACACATCGACCATAGCACCTGAAAGTATCCATGCAACACCTACAAAAGAAAAAAGAAAAGAAAATTATGGTAAGAAACTCACTCAGAAAAGATAAGAAACTCACTCAGAAAAGACAAGCAACTCACTTAGAAAAAGTTGCTCACTCAGAAAACAAGTAAAAAAATGAAGAGATATAAAAGAAAAGACCAAGGCTACCACCACCAACTCTATCTCCTTGTACCAACTCCTTCAACATGTCACCAACAACAGGTAAGCGCTCCTCACCCCTTGCTATGCATCCATAATAGACAAAATGGTTGAATGTCGAGTTTTAGAAATTTAAAAGGAGAAAAGGTGGCTAGTTAGCTTAGCCACCTTCGTAAAGTGAAATTGGAGGAAAATTAAAAGTGCTTGCCACTTGGGCAAGTCAAATCAAGTTAAGTAATATTGTATGGGTATGAAGGAAGTGATCATGAGGCTAGAAAATGATTAACCGAAGTGGGAAAAACAGTCTCAAAGATGAACTTGTGTTAAGTATGAGTCACCATAACACTCCAAATTTAGTTAAAAATCCAATAAAGGTAATATTTCTCTCATTTTCATCATTAATTTGAGAATTTCAAAGAGAAGCAATCATAGGAGAGCAGTGGGAGCCATCATAAGAGAAACATCGAGGTTTGAGCTTGCATGCACCATCGTGATATGGGAAAAAGAGTTTTGCTAGAGGCAACTTCAAAATCATATCAACAAGGGTTTAGAAGATAGCACTGAGTCACCCGTGGGAGAATTTTCTTCCCAGAGCCTCCATTTCTCAAATAAAAATAGAATAGGACCAAGTTAAGTGGATTTTCATCCTCCAGCACTGAAATTTATCCATACAATTCACACTTAGCAAAGAAAATTTGAAAATTAAAGGGTAAAATAATTTTTTCTTACATTTTGATTCAAGACCTCCATATCCAATACATAAATCTCAAACCTCTGACCACCTTCATATAAAAACATTAAAATGGGATGGGGATTCATAAAAAGAGAGCCTACTGAGACTAAGAGAATTAGGCAACACCCTTAGGTTATGGGAATTTTCTAAAATCACCAATGGTTATGGTTAGTTGAGATATTGAAATGTTTTGATGATGATATAGCTAAATAATTTCCAATGGCTCTGTAATCACATTCAGAACAGAGATCCACCACTTTGATTAGAGGACTAGCCATCATAGTATCTCCTAAACTCATAAGCAGAGTTACAAATTTTCCCTTAGAAGTGAAATGGGTGAAGGAAAGAATACCTATCACTACAACCAAAAATAATTTATGTCTACCAGGAGAGGAGTACATTGAAGACAAAAATTGAGTGAGGAAATAAAGCCTTCCATACCTATGGGATGAAGTGGCCTTCCACATCATGAAGTTTATTTCTTGTGAAGGCATATCTAGTGTGTTCTATGGGTATCATTTCACATTATTAAATGAACTTAGGTTTCAAGGAGAGCTCCCAATTGAATAGATATTAAGTGTCCTTCAATTCCTCCTAAACTCCATAACTGACATGAGCCATAAAGAGAGGCAAAGGAAATATTAGAACTTGGAACATGATGGCCTAATAAAACTAATTGTAAATGATGCTTTGAGAAGGTTAAACCTACCTATATTCTACTCTTGTTTCATACAAATAGATAGGGAAGCCTTTATAGATACCCAAGAAGGGAAAAATTCTTCTTTTAGCCTTAAAGAAAGAGAAGAAAAAGAAGAGGCTGAAGAGGAGGTATAAGAGGAGGTAGAAGAAGAGGAAGAGAAAACAGAGAATAAGGAATACAAATAAGAGATGTAAATTGAGTCAGAAAACATAAAGACAACATAGATAGAGCAAGAAAAAACTAAGGGAAAGGAGGAGGAAAAGATTGAGTAAAAGGAATATGTGCACCATATCTTAGGTAGTGAAACCTCCCCTCAAGACACGAGCATGTCACCAGACATCTTAGATAAAGAGGTAGTTGGTACCCTAACTTCTTTGAGTACACCTATCAAAACAAAAAGAAAGAGGTAGAAACCTATTTACTTTAGAACTAAGAAGAGTTAAAGGGTGAGGCAGGGAAAACCACAGACTCCCACCAATATCCCTATTACCATTGAAGAATCACCAAAGGAGGAAGAAATCAGATTAGAGGATGGAAGGGTGAAAGAGGTTGTTGAGCCTTGCAATAGGTATGTATTTACTCTCAAATATTTTCCTTTTTCCTCTTCTTCATCCATTTTTGTGCTATAATATAATAATTTCATGAAATGGATTTTGATAAAAAAATGAATGAAATAACCTTGATATGGTTTAACTATCCAAACTAATTCCCATTGCTTTTATGATGAAAATAATAAATAAAACAATAATTGTTCCCAAAAAGGAACAGCAGGATCTAATCGCGGGAAAAGAAGGCACGGCCAACTCAGGAAACGAGTCAAAGAGAATGATCAACTATTCGAAATAGTAATTTGTTGTGAATCCTTCAAGATCCCCTGATATTGAGGGATCACATTTGCCTTTTCTTTAGTTATGAAAGAAGGAGATGATATGATGAAATGGAGAAAGCGAAGAATGTAAATCGAACTGTATCATGTATTTTGTCATGTATCCTTCATTTATGTATCATTTGATAATGAACATAATGTAGTTCTAAAAGAAAGATTTGTATTGTAATTATTGTGATGATTAATACATAGTTTGGGTTGATGTTCATTTCATTATTCTGGAGTAACTAAGCAGTGTTCATTGGCGGCTAAGGGCCCAGTCTCTGGTAAATTTCACTGCTATTCTTTGAGCTATACCTTTCCATTTACTGCAAGTATATTATGCTTTTCTGCTTTACAGTGAATTTATTTTGATGATTTAGATTTCTATATTTGTTCCTCTACGTGCATAGTTCCAATTTATTAGTTGTTTGTTAAAAGAATTGGTTTTGATTACTTAAAGCATAAACTGTTATTCCCACTTCCTTCCTTTTGTTCGATAGTTTAGATCCAGCTAAAAGAGCTCGGTTAATGCTTTAGTGCTCTCGATTGATTGAATTATTTGAATTAAAGAGTGAATCGCAATTTTGGATTATAATGCATAGATGAATTACTTTCTTTAAAGCTTAGGATTTATGATTGCATCTATATTCAATAATTGGCTTTATCATCACTCCTTGTATGAATAAGCTTGCACATACTGTGTAAACACTTGTGATAAAAGAACATACCCTAGTTGATAATTAATGTGAGGCAATTAGGAGTTTTTAAAGACACCATTTAGCACCCAACATTTTGGTGCCATTGGTGGGGAGTGTGTTGTTGCTCTGAGTAATGTCTGATTGATATTTTTTTTTTCTACTGAGCGAGAACTGGGTATTAAAAATAGAAGGTAAGAACCTGCGTAAAGAACGAGTAAAATGCTCGCTCATCCGCCCACTTTCTAGCATAATTGCATGAGAATTTAAAGTAGGAATGAATGTTTGTATTTCTACATGAATGACTAATAGGGAATGACCTAAAAAAGACAAAATTCCTCCCTCTAAACCTAAAAAACCTAAGGGACCATTGACCCTTGGATGATCAAATTTTATCGACGAAATCTTAAGAAAATCTGAGTCTCAGTCATCTGTAGGACCCCGAATTCTTGCTGCCAGATGTCCTATTGAATTCCTTCAAGCTACAGGACCACCATATGTAGCTAATGCTGAGATTCACAGTAAGACTAAAGGGATTGAATAGAGTTTTCAAGATACTAAGAATTCAAAAACTCGCCCTTCACAAGAAGGAAATTTTTGCAACCTCCATGGAGGAGAAGGAGAAATAGGTAGTTTTGAAATTAAATTATCAGAACCTAGATCTCCTGAAGTAGTGACTAAAAAAAGGACACCTAGTATTCTAGATCAAGGTAGTGCTGTTAGAACTATTCCAGCCTCTTATAGACATCCTAGGAATAAATCTCCAGCTACAGAGATCCTTGAAGAATACTGCTATATTTTTGACCAAATGGCTAATAACCAGCAACACCAAACTTCTACATTGCAATACCCTATTGTTGACACAACTATCAGTGCCCCCATGAAGGCTATCCCATTACACAATATTCCTACCTTTCATGGGCTAGCTTCAGAAGATCCTGATGCATTCCTTTTTGAGTTCGATGTTTTATGTAGGGGTTATGATTGCACTACCGACCCCTAGAAGCTTAAGCTATTCCCCTCTACTTTAAAGGGAGCAGCTCTGCGTTGGTTCATGGGACTCGGTGGAGGCACCATCAATGATTGGGACCAAATGAAAACATCTTTCCTTAAAAAATATTGAGATTATTTTCGAACTAGAGAATTAAAACATGGAATTTTTCAAATGGTAGCCAAGCCTAGTGAGACTCTGGAAGAATATGTAGGACGTTTTCAATATAATTTGCAAAGGTATCCTTACATAAATATTCCTGATAATGTTCTAAAAACAATGCTAATTAGAGGTATGAAAGACCAATGGGTAGAGACATTAAACATAATTGGTAAAGGTGACATTTATCAAGAAATCTATAACAATATTATAGATTTGTGCATTAAGTGTTCTAGGGCAAGTACCAGGTTGAAACCAGTTGGAAGCGATGCAAACATCAAAGACAGTAAAGCCTCAGGAGACAACATTACACAAAGTGAAATCGACAATCTGTTGGAGGATTTCAAGATGGATATCCTAGGGATCCTAACGACACAATTGGATGTCATGCAAGCTAAGAAAAATAAAGCTATAGTAGAACATAATTTGGCTATTTTCTGCCCTTGTTGTAGACAAGAGCACATTCATAAATAATTCCCCCTAGATATGATACGAACATGCACCATATGCACTAAATAGCATGCCACAGAAAGTTGCCCATCACTCCCAAAATTGAAAGTAATTTTCGAGGAAGAAGAAGAAGAAATGCAACCAGTATATCTGTTGAACCAGCATTGCCAATGGAAATCACGTCAGACAGGTATGCCTAATGATCCATATTTGTTTTTTCCTTCCTCGCAATATAATTCTCAGCAATATTCAGGGGCAGCATGGCAGAATCAACCATGTTTTTTGCCACCTCAAGAAATTTTTATACCACCATGGCCCAATCAGTCAAATCCAAATAATAATTGGCCAAATTTCCCTTATCCACCACCATTTTGGCAAAACAACCCTTATCCCTCCCAATGGTCCCCTTCCACCTCACAAAATTAGAACTGGAAATCAAATTGGCAAAGATCTATGAACCAACATATAGGGAGAACTCCTATTTCTCAACCAACTTTACCAGCACCTTACACGTTGCAACAGAATCCTAAATATAATATAGGACCACAACTTCCAACTCAACCCAACCCAAATCCAAAGAAGAGATCAGTCCAGTCAATACAAATCATTGAGGGTGTGGACCCTGAAGATGAGTTGAAAGAATGTAACAAGCTTAAGTTGAGATCTGGATGAATAATCACTCTAGATAAGGATAAAGATTTGCAACCAGAATAATTGCACACAATTAAGCCTCTAATTGTAGATGATCAAGAAATAAAACAAGGGAAAGATACATTCAAACAAAAATATCTTGAACAAATCATAATCACTTCCTCGCCATTCCCAGAAATATTGTTGATACCACGCCCAATTGAATCTCTTGACTTTGATATTCTCGGTGAACTTAAGAATATTTGTATAAAAATCCCTCTCCTGCAGGATATCCAAGACATTCTGATATATGCCAAAAATATCAAAGTATTGTGTATAAAGAAGTCTATGAGGAAAAAAAAAGAAACCCCTACTGTCCATGTTGTTGGGGCTTTGTCTGATTTATTACTAGGCAAAGAGACTCCTGTAAAGTATGAAGATCCTAGAAACCCCATTGTCACAGTCCAAATAAATGATCGTTATTTTCCCAATGCTTTAGTCGACTTAGGGGCAGCCATTAATATTCTCACAACTGTAACTTGCGACATATTTGGTATCACAACCTTGGAACCAACATCTACCTTACTGTAACTAGCTGACCGCTCAATTGTTACACCAAAGGGAACATTACATGATGTGATGGTCTCTATTGACACATGGGAATACACAGAAGATTTCTTGATTATTAATCCTGGGAACCAACTAGATGGACATCCCTTAATATTAGGAAGGCCTTGGCTAGCGACTGCTGATGCTTATATTAGCTACTGGACAGGCAGTATGACTATAAATAGGGCGAATGATGTGAAAATTATATCTTTATACCCTCTTGCTCAGCCAAGCTTAACTATCATGAAAACCAAGAAGCAACCTGCAACATACTTAACAGAAAATATTCGGGGACCATTGAATACGGTAGATGCCCTTGAATTCAAAAACCAAACTGAAGAAGATGTCATTACTACTTTTATCAATCGTCCTACCACAGTATTAAGTTCGAAATGTCACATGATTAAAGAAATCCTTGACAAAGAAATGGAAGAAGATACCCTGAGAGATATCCATGATCAAAAAATACCTATAACCACTGTTTATAATAGAAAACCTATCGAAATTGAGCGAGGGAAGGTCCTGAACATTAACAGTCATGTGAGTGATGACCAGCAACAAAAAATTATTCAAGTCCTTAGGAAAAATAAAGGGGTTTTTGCTTGGGATTACTTATATATGAAAGGGATTGATCCTCACCTATGCATGCATCATATCTACACTAAAAAGGATGCAAAAACCATTCGACAACCTCAGATTAGATTAAATTCTCACCTAAAAGATATTTTTAAAGAAGAGCTTCAAAAAGTACTATATGTGAATTTTATCTATACTATATTTGACAGTAAATGGGTTTCTCCATTATTTTTGGTTCCCAAAAAGAATGGGAAATGGCGAATATGCGTTGAATATAGAGAACTCAACAAGGAAATGCAAAAAGACCATTTTCCCCTTCCATTTATTGATCAGGTCTAAGATACACTGGCAGGGAATAAATTTTTCTCTTTCCTGGATGGCTTTAGTGGCTACAACCCTGAAGACCAGGATAAGACTACCCTTTACCTGTCTGTGGGGAACATTTTCCTATAGGGTATTACCTTTTGGATTGTGTAATGCACCTACCACATTCCAAAGGGCCATACTCAATATTTTTGCAGACTTGATAAATGAAGGATTGGAAGTATACAAAAAATGATTTCACACCCTGTGGCGATGAATTTGAGTAAGCATTACAGACATTGGAAAAAGTTCTGGAATGGTGTATTGCTACCAGCCTATGTTTAAGTCATGAAAATTTCCATATGATGATGATAGAAGGCCTGATCTTGGGTCATTACATTTCAGCAGTTGGAATTCAGGTCGATCCGACAAAAATATAGGTAATTCTCTTACTAGCTACTCCCTACACTCAAACAAAGGTACGTAGTTTCTGGGATTTACTAGATATTATCGTAGATTTATCAAGAATTTTTCACAGATTGTTGCACCATTATATTCCTTATCAGGAAACAGTGATTTCATATGGACTGAAAAATGTGATACTACCTTTAGAGATTTAAAACGACTAGTATCAACAGCACCAATATTACAAGGTCTGAAATGGGATATACAATTGTAGATTTCATCAGATGCATTAGACATAGCCATTGGAGCAGTTCTTGGCCAAGAAGAAGAGAAGACACCCTACGCTATATACCACATTAGAGAAAACTTAACCCCTGCTAAATTGAATTACAGAGTAATAGAGAAGGATTTTTTAGCTATTATTTATGCTATTAAAAAATTCAGAAACTATATAACTTGATACCTTGTAATTTTGTATACAGATCACTCTGCTATTAAATACTTAGCTAACAAACCAATTAAAAATGGAAGAGTGACACATTGGTTGCTACTTTTGCAGGAATTTGATGTAACTATAAGGGATCGACCAGGGAAGGAAAACCTTGTGGCAGATTTCCTCTCCCTAGTGCCAATAATGAATGATGCAATATCAGTAGAGGACCAGTTTCTGGATGAACACCTGTTTTCTCTAACTGTGAAAACACCATGGTACATAGATGTGGTGAATTATTTAGCAGTGGGAAAACTACCTTAACATCTGACACCCAGAGAAAGAAAATCAATAGTACAATGCGACGCTCGGTTCTCCTGGATTGGAGGATACCTTTTTCACACGGGGGCTGATATGCACATCCGCAGGTGTATCAGGGAAGACAAAATTTATGATATATTAAAAGCCTGCGACGATGGATGTTGTGGTGGAAATTTTGTAGACCGCAGAATTGGAAACAAAATTTTACAAATGGGCTACTACTGGCTCATGATTTTTAAATATGCTAAGATATTTTTTCAAGCTTGTGTTAGTTGTCAAAGAATGGGTCACCCTAGCCAATCTGATGAGATGCCCCTGCATCCACAACTAGTCATAGAACCTTTTGAGCGTTGGGCATTATATTTTTTTCGGCCAATCAATCCATCATCCAACCAAAAATCATATATATTGGTTGCAATAGAATACGTAACTAAGTGGGTGGAAGCAGTAGCATTACCTAGAGCCATAAAAGAAACCGTGATAAATTTTTTCTACTTCCCAGTGAATGGAAATGTGGTTATCTGGTTAGCATGCCAGCACACTGGTCTCTTCTGTAAGAACAAAAATAAATTTTTTTTAATTATAAATTCAGGATCCTGGCTCACATGGGTTAAAAAGAAACTTTGTCGAGGCTATGGATGCCTGCTGGAAACAAAAGCTTTGATTATGGCATTGAAGTTTTATTTTCACAATCAATAACTCTTATAATACCCTCTTCCCATTTATCTTTTTTTGAGAGATTATTTCCTCCATATACTTCCCTACTTTGAACCTTTATGCATGCATTTTTTTCATACAATACACAATTAGAGTATCATTAGCAAAAGCCTTTTTTACATATTTTTGTTTCTTTTCCTATCATCAACTAAAGCTTCTTGTCTCTTATCATTTATCATCATGTTACACCAAGCTTTTACTCTATCCATCTTGTCCTGTCATTCATCTACATACTCTGGCCCATTTATGGCTGTACTCTTTAACCATACATCCTGCCGCCGAAATAGCCATTTCCTGTCTAGTCGGTCGAAGGCAACCTCTCATTTGAGAGGGCGAGAGGACTTTCGTTATGCATGTGCTATCACTATTTCATTAACCAACACGATATCCCATGATTATTTGGCATGTGAAAAATTAACAACATCAGCTATACTTAGCTATGCCAACAACTTTTTGTTCTATCACTCTAAGTATCGTTGTGCTGTTGTGCTTTTCAATACTATTGTGCTTTTCAAATTTGTAGCTCCTTTCGGTATTGCTGTGCTTTCTAGTATTACTGTGCTTTTCATTATTTTCGTGCTTTTCAACATTGTTGAATATTCCCATTACATTCATCCATTGCAAAACTAAGAAGAATTCGAACACTATGGGTGGTAAGAGAGTGCATCGTGAACCGTTAGTATTAGAAGTATCCGACAGAAAAAGAGAAATTCTAATTTGAGTAGGATGGATATCCTATCTTAAAGGTTTCAGCCCTCAAATGAGGAAATCACTATTGAGTTTCTATAGAATTTGCAGAATAGGGAATCCATGGTAAAAGGTAGAAGGATTACAGTTACACATGTTGTAATAGCTGAGGTAACTAGGTCGCTGACAGAAGGCACCACATGGGCACAAAAAAATGTGTTGATACAAGATGCAATGGAGACCTTCAAAGACGAAGGTGAAAAACTAGTCATAAAGGGCAAAGGCTTTCAACCATATTCTCTCACATAACCATGGAGGGAATTAGCAAGCATCATCCAGAAATAAATTACCTATGATGGACGTCATGATGTGGTAAGGCCAAGGCCATGACAACTCAAACTCCTAGATGTTCTAAAGAAAAAAATTACTGTTAATTTTCCATCCCTTTTAAATTATTTATTGCACAATACTACTACTAGAATATGATGGATTAGGCACCATGAAATGGTGGTAAGTCACGATGGACTGATTATAATGATCATTAGTTATATCCTAGTCCAATATGACTTGACTTGGGACGGTTTCATCATAGCTATAGAAATCATAAATAACCCTCTAATTCAATATCCCGCATTTGCGGAAGCAAGTCAGCAGAAACCTGTCTTGAAAAGAAAAAGGATTTCCCATCAAAGGGTCAAACCTCACAAACGTAGGAGGTCTATAAGAATCGAGTTAGCCCAGAGAATGTCTATAAATCTATGGGACGAAATCAATCAACCTGTGCAGACATGCAACCTAGCTAGGGTAGGGGATTCTGAGTCTAAACAAGAAGAACAACCTGAGGAAGAGGCCGAGCCAGAATCAGAGCTCTAAGAATAAGAACAAGAACAAGAGTAAGATTATGAATTGTAAGTTGAAGCTGGACCATATTTTGAGGTAGGAATAGCTAAGGTCCTAGCAAATCTTGATGTATACATGCAACTCGGAAGATTGTTTTTCCCTAGCACATTGGAAACAGAAGCCCCAGAGAATTCTGGGCACATAGAAACTTCTCCATCAAAAAAGGCTATAGACATAGAAATTGCATAGGAATCTGATAACCAGTCTGGTGATACAATTTTGTTAAGGCAGGAGGACCCACCAAAATCTATAGATATAGAAATTGGTCATGAATCTGACAATTAGTCAAGAAATGCAGTTACTTTGGAACACAGCCCTCAGGGCCAACAAGCAGCCTTAGAAACAATTGACAAACATGTTAGGGGAACAGATTCTCCTTGAAAGAACCTAGGAACCAGAGAAAAACTTAAGAAGTTATGACAACAATACCAGAACATCCAAAAGACATTTAAAAGGTTACGATGAAAAATAAAAAAATGGAAAAGACAGAGCACCGCTCTTGAGGTGACTTCTGTAGCAACACAAACACTAAAATGCATAAATGAATCAGTGGGTATTCAAACAGAACTTGTTTTCAATAGAACAATTGCCACCCAGATTAATTTGCATGAGAACGTGGTGAATGTATGTGTTCAAATAGAGGGTGGTCCTCCCATAATAAGAAAATACAAACTAAAAAGTTACTCTTTCACATTATTGGCACCCAAACAGAGAAGAAATCTGAGGACTTCTTGTTAAATAAGGACCCTATTGTTTTGAAGCTTCAGGAAGAATTAACACAAGCCCATGTTACTTTAGAACAACATCAACAATAGACAGTCTCCGTGCAAAAATACAAGGAATTACAAAACAGATTGAGAGGATTAGCTCTAGCAGAGAATGAGGCTTTTCATAAGGCTAGACAGGAAGAGGAAAAAATGAATAGAATGAAAATTAAGCTGAACAGAGTTAGGAATAAATTGGACACCATTTGCTCATTATATTCTGATATCTTTACTTGTCGATCTCCTACTACGAACTATGCCTTGTTTTTATTATAATGATATTTTTTGTTAAAAATCAAAGCTTTTAGAGCCGGTAAGCCAATTAAGCTAAAGATGATGGAAGATTTTATAAATTATTGTAAGATGCAAGGAGTAAAGTTCCAAAGGCTTCTTTGTGAATTTTATTTACATAATTTCATATTAGATAAAGAAATGGATGTGAATCCTAGCCCTTTTGTTGGAGATGTTCCATTTCATGCTTTTATTTATTTTGCAATCAACCAACTCAAGTGGTTGAAGGCTTATAATTCATTTGAAAGACAAGAACACAACCTGCATCTTTGGGTATGAAGTGAACCTACTCACCCTCTAAAAGTATTTGCTAAGCATAAAGCACTTATGACAAAAGAGGGTGTGACTAAGAGTTTAGGGCCCATACATAAGGAACTTGTGATGGAAGGAACAACATATTTTCTCTCCATTCAAGAAAGATCCCTAGTTGCATCCAAAATGAGATGGATGGTTTCAGGAAATAGTGTTAAAGATAGAGAACCATTTAATTATGGAAATTTCAAAGCTTCTACGAGACGGTTAATCCTATATGGAAACTTTATCTTAAGACGAGGACCTTATTGGGTGGGATGTCATTATAGATGCCCCATTATTTGGTATCCTCCTGAAGGATATCATCCTAAATATGAGTTATCGAAAGGACAAGAAGTGGTAGCCTTTTCACACTTGGCACAACATCATGGTCTCAGGCCTATTACAGGTAGACCTTCTCCAGCCGGCTCTTTAACTTATTTGCATCAGAATTATTTATCATGAGGACATTAAAAAAGGTAAGAAAGGGAGTATGTTGAGTCTTACAATAAGTATGTATTTACTCTCAAATACTATCCTTTTTCCTCTTCTTCATCCATTTTTGTGCTATAATATAATAATATCATGAATGGATTTTGATAAAAAATGAATCAAATAGTCTTGATATGGTTTAACCGTCCAAACTAATTCCCATTGCTTTTATGATGAAAATAACAGATAAAACAATAGATGTTCCCAAAAAGGAACGACAGGATCTAATCAAGGGAAAATAAGGCACGGCCAAATCCGGAAACGAATAAGAGAGAAAGATCAATTGTTCGAAATAGTACTCTGTTGCGAATCCCTCAAGATCCCCTGATCTTGAGGGATCACATTTTCCTTTTCTTTAGTTATAAAAGACTTAGATGATATGATGACATGGAGAAAGCAAAGAATATAAATCTAACTGTATCATGTATTTTGTCATGTATCTTTCATTTATGTATCATTTGGTAATGAACATAATGTAGTTATGAAACACATATTTGTATTGTAATGATTGCGATGATTAATACATAGTTTGTGTTGCTGTTCATTCTATTGTTCTGGAGTAACTAAGCAGTGTTCACTAGCAGCTAAGGGCCCGGTCTCTTGTGAATTTTGCTGCTATTCTTTGTGCTATACCTTTCCATTTACTGCAAGTATATTATGCTTTTCTGCTTTATAGTGAATTTCTTTTGATCATTTATATTTATGTATTTGTTCCTATGCATGCACATTTCCAATTTATTAGTTCTTTTTTAAAAGAATTGGTTTTTATTACTTAAAGCATAAAATGTTATTTCCACTACTTTCCTTTTGTTCGATAGTTTAGATCTAGCTGAAAGAGCTCGGTTAATGCTTCAGTGCTCTTGGTTGATTGAATTATTTGAATTAAAGAATGAATCACAATTTTGGATTATAATGCATAGATGAATTACTTTCTTTAAAGCTTTAGATTTATGATTGCATCTATATTCAACAATTGGCTTTAGCATTACTCCTTGTATGAATAAGCTTGCACATATTGTGTACACACTTGAGATAAAAGGACTTACCTTGGTTGATAATTAATGTGAGGCAATTAGGAGTTTTAAAAGACACCTTTTAGCACCCAGCAAAGGTCATTTCACCTATAAAGACACCTATAACATATATTATAATACATTCATCCATATTTTCATCCCATACACCTCATGCAACAATCATAGAACCTCCCAGGAATGAAAAGAGTGAAAAAAAATGAAAAGAAGGTCTTTAGTAATAAAAACAAATTTTGCTACAGGAAATTTTTTTTTCTACATGAAACTCCAGAAAGCCCAGATTTGGAGAAAAAGGCCTTGGTTGAAAAGGAAAAGACAACCATAGAGGGGAAATAGGTCAAGAGAGCTAAGGAAAAGACACAGGAAGAAAAACATGATGAAAAATACCGATGAAAATATGATAAGGAATAGGACACATCACCAAAACCAATCCTCAAAGATGTTGCAATAGTGTCAAACCCTATCCCTCAACCCAATCTTAGCTCTTACAACACACACATTAAGGGGGGTATATTAATTTCTCAATATTTCACAATTCCTTTGTTTTATCAGTTGGAGTAGGAGAGGGAACACACTCGTCATTGGATGAAGCTTGCCACATACAAAAGAGTGTATGACATAGGGGTCATGGAAGGAAAAGTAGCTCAGATGGGTAAGGATTTATCTGATGTGAGGCTCAGAGAGTCAATTTTGAAGGAGCAACTTCCTAACGCACAGACAGTGAATGTAACACTACAACAAAAATTTTAATAAAAGGATAAGCAAGTGGAAACCATGCAATATTTGTGCATGGAGGCCATTAAACACATATATCCTTCATATTCATATGTAGTATACCACAAGGAGCAGTGGATCCTTACCTTTCCAAAACTCTAGAAAGTTAATTTATTTCTACAACCAAGAAAGTATTGCAAACAAAGAAAAATTGGTAGAGTTTTACATGCATAACCTTGTGTTGAGAGACTTAAATATTTGGGACACCAATCCTAGGATGGGGGATATGCAATTAATGGCTTTGGCGTCATGGATGGTTAATGAAGAGAGAATTAAAAAAGAGATGAGAAGGGTTATGAGAAGTGTAAATAGATAACCCTTACACATTAGGGTAGAATTTTTCAACCCTAGGGGAGTCATCAATAACCATTTGAAGATTAAAAAGGATCCTCAATTTTCAGAAAGATACCTCCATACAAAAGCTCAAGCAATGACTCACTTTGATGATGTTTCCAGGTTGTTGGGAGATGAGTGCATAATGGTTAGCCAAAGAAGATGGAAAAACCTCCAGATGACCTTAGAAACATGGAGTACCAGAAACTAGAGAGATTGAGGGGTGCCTTGGAGAGAACATTATACAAGAGGACCATACATGCCAAAAATATTTTGTGGCTTGGCTTGAAGCTCAATCTACCCTTGCTGTTGGGGCTGAGTGATGGAGAGGACCAAGATGAGGATAATAGAGAATGGGATGGATAATAAAATAATGATGGTTTTTACGCTACTGAAGGGACTGCCACAATTCTTCCTTGGGGAGTGAGAGGGTCCATCAAAGACTTAAAATAAATGTAGAAGGAGGACTAATTTCTCAGAGCATGATTGACCATTTAGTATGGGGTGATGATGAGATCCATCATTAGGTACATTTGGAGGGGTTAATGGTCACCTTTTTGCCTTATTATGTCTATTTTTCTTGCATTTTAATTATATTATGGTCATATGATGCTAGTGTAGATGGTGACTGAGGCTAATCACACTTCAAGTACCTATCATGGGTTAAATGTAGGAAAATCATGAAGATTTTGCATTTTTGGTGAATATTTTTTAATTAAGCCTCGAAGTAGATACCAAGGAGTGATTCTAGGGGGATTTTACACCCTCCTCAACTCCCAAAGGCGGCCAAGGGATCCTCGAGATTCCCTCCAATAGCTCTAATTTAATCAAAGGCAATCGTGAAAACTCAAGATCTAGTTCACTAAAGCCATACTTCACTTGCAGTCAAGTGGAATCATCACATACTTTTTAGGGAGTTGTTCATAGCTACCCTTTAGGTTAAATAGGGTTTAGAAAGAGCTCATTATGATTCAAAATTTGAAGAAATCCATTAGGATATTTTCTCTTGTAATCAACTTTTAAGACTTTTATGTTGATGTAATGAGACTACCTTTTGAAATGAAATAAGTATTCATATTGTGATTTACTGATATATATTTAGAGAGATAGGCTTGTGGGTTAGGTCCCAATCCATGTGCTTTAGTCTCTCTTGTGTAATCATTATTTACTTTCATGTCATTTTAGCTAGTTTTTATTATGATTATTTAGCTAGTTTGCTTGTAGTTTCATTCATTGGTTTTAGTTTGCTTCCATTTTGATTTTCCTGTAGATTTAGCTTGCTTACATATTGGTAGAATATGTTATAAATTTAGAAGGATGTGAGTCAAGTCTCCCCCTCTCATCTCTTTCATTGGAGCTTGAGGAGGGTAGACCTTCCCCACAGATCAAAATTTCTTTTTAGTTTACGAATTCTTGGAATGGATAAGATTATTTGTTGTAATTCAATGTATATGTAAAGAATTCTATGTTAGATATTTTTTTCTAGGTTAAAGTATATTTGATGTCAAAATTAAAGTCAAATTTTACATTGTCTTCATCATGAATGTGTCCATATTTATTGTATGATCAGGAAGTTTTCTTGTAGGCTTAGGTAGCACAGCGAAGGAGAACTTCACTAGCACCTTCATCTTCATATCTCATCCTTCATCAACCCTCTGTTCATCAAAATCACCATCATCGTTGTTTTCAGAATTTTCATCCCTACATTGTGAGAAAACCATAGGGGTGAAAGACATGAATCCCAAGAGGTTCTGAGCTTGTACAAGGGTGGACACCTTCAAATCATCCAAATCCACCTTCACTCCACCTTCCCTACCATTTTCACACCTATTTTTTGCCTTCGACTAGCATCACACTATTTCCTATAGCAATTCACGACTTTCTTGTAGCACTATAGGAAACCTGTAGTGGCACTTGAAGCAGCACTAGTGGGCACCTCCATAAGCCTAGAAATGAATATACACATCCTCCAGACCTTCAAAAACCACCGATACATATTTATCATTTCCCCCACGTGTTCAAGCCTTCCATAAGCCACCTTAGTGCTTTCTTCTCCTAGCTACAAAACAACGCATTTACAAGAATAGTTAGGTCATTATTAGTTGCATAATTAAAAGCATGATATATAGAGCATAGAGTAAGTAGAGTGTGTTTAGCCATTTTTACCAACAAAGTGTGATTATATTAGTTTCCTTTATGAAATTTCAATTCAACAATTTACTTCATGCAAGATGCCTAGCTTTCTTTCATTTCTTATCATAACTTAATGAGTAGATTTATTTTCTTGCAAAGTAGTTGTTTGTACTTTCTTATTGTAGTGTAGTTATGTACATGCTGATAGTTCCATGGCATTGAATCATTTGTAGCCTAGGAATAATTTTAGAAGTGTGACAAACTTCATCCAGAAAACCTAGAAGTAGCACCCTTTCGTACAACTCAGAAGAGGATGACATGAGCATAATGCATTTGTTGGGTATATGGCACTATCAACTCCAAGTTTGTATCGACCTTGGGTTGAAAAAGTAAATTAGGGTAGCCTCTGGGAGTTGTAGTATTCTTGGTGCAATAGTAGGGCACAACAATTTCCACCATGAAGAAATATGTTAAGACATCCCCTAAAGATTCGAAGAAAACTCCCTTAGAACATTGCTGAAGAAACTTGGTCAAAATCGTAGTTTCCTGGGTTAGCGTGTTTTCCTAGTTTCATGCTCGCACTAATGTCATATTAACAGTTCCATCTTAGTACTGCTAGGGCCCTTATTTCTTGGAAGCCACTCTGATCCCTCTTAATATAATATTGACATATCTCTACAACTTATAATTCAAGAAAATAGTGTTCTAACAAGGCATGTCAGAACTACACACTCTACAAATAAGAACATAAATGAAAACAATATAAGACTAAAAAGGATATATAAGAGAGGACATAGCAGTATAAGTCGTTGACTTCTAATTCTTCAATCTTCTTCTTATTATATGGCTACTAATTAGTAATATTTTCCTAGTCCCTCTCTCTCTTCTTGTTCCTTCAATTTGCAGGACATTGCTTTTTGTAATGACCTATCTTATGACATTTCTAACGTTCGATCTTGGATAGTTAAACTTTATTCTTCTCCAATTTGAAATTTTTGAAGGTTACCTTCTTATTTTGATGAGAATAATAGACATTAGAGGTGTTTTCTTCTTCCTCTTACTTCTTGTTGTTTACTAATAATATATAGGCTTTCTCGTTAATGCATGCATTCCAAATTTTCTTGAATGTCAAAGTATCCTTTGAATTGTTAATTCTTAATGTGAAAGCACCCAAATATTTTGGTAGTCATAGAAACACAACAATTATGACCTCGTTTTCTAGTACAACTTCAACTATTTCTTGGCGTTCACATCTTATTCTATAAATATTTATAAAGTATGATGATACAATATTGTCCCTCATCATATTTACTATCATTTTTTCATTCTTTAGGCTTTCTATTTTACCAATGTTTTCGATGGCGAACAATTTGAAGAGAGCATCATATATTTATTGACTCAAGTCTATGTTGGATATATATGGAATAAGGTTGTATTTTACTCCATCTACAATTATATTCATGGGAAATATTTTGGCTTCTCTAAACTTATCAATCTCAACTTCATTTTGACGTGAAACTTCACATGTTTGAGAGATAAGTAGCCTAGAAACTTGAATACAGTCTTCTGAGATCTAATACCATGTTGAGAAATCAATGCTTATAGAAATTAGGGTTTGATTCGTCTTAATTGATACACTTTTCTTAATTATGTTTTATTATTTTACTTCCTTATTGGGTTATATTTCATGAAGAAATTACCAAATTATATGTATATGAAGACCAGAAAAATAAGAGAAAAAAGATGTAGGCGCTCAGCTAGGGTAGAACCCCAACAAGGGGAAAACCTTGCCAAAATATTCCTTTAGTATATTCAAATAAATATGACAGACTTCCAAATTTCTTAGATCTAGATAAATACCTCCTCCAACCACCAAGTCAACTCTCCCTTTCAATAGATGATCCTAACAAAATCTCTAAGTGACATCTCCCCAAAAGCAACTTCAGTGCATAATTTCATCCCCCCAGCAGTAGAACTTTGACCCCCATCAACAAAATTTTGAACCTACAGTAGACACAATTTTTTTTCCCTTGTAACTTCCTAGAAACTTAGCAAATGTGAGAGATAGATAGCCCAGAAACTTTAATAAGGTCTTCGCAGAAAATTTCATCTTTCTCTAGCTACTTTGCTATTTTTTTTTTCTCTCTTACTTGAAGATCAAAATTGTTGAGTGAATCCTTCAAATAGGTTGAATTGCCTCTCCTTATAGGTCCTTTGTGTTAGGTCTAATTTCCCTAATGTACACCGAAATTATAGGGACATGACACACTTGGTGTGGACGTTAAAAATAACCTTTCCAACTAGAAAATAATTATTTTTACATGATAAAAGATCCCAAGAAGGGTATAAGAAAATGGTAATGAATCTAATGACTCAATACAAAACCTATAAGAATTCAATGGATGGTTTTACCTATAAAACATTGACCCAAACATAAAACTCATTCTTTAATAAGTCATTTTATTTAACAATAAGATTTATGTTCACAAGTAAAATTATGAAGACTCACACTAGTTACATTCTTCAACAAGAAATAGCACCTAAACTCCATTACCCTTCATTGAAAGATGATAAGAATCTTGGGTTGGGTCCTAAAGGGGAGACATGAGGAGTAGAATGCCATTATCTTTGATTTGAATGATTTCATGTATGCCTAGCATTACAAACATTTGTTTCTAGAGCTCTTGTATGTTAGGATAATCCACTTGAATATCCATATACATTGTGATGTTAAGCCTCCAACTCCTCCAGGGTCCAGTTGCCATGATCTAGCTACTGTGACCTCCTCAAACTCCTGATCACATGTTATGTATTGCAATAATGCTTTTAGTTGCAGTTTAGTAGGTAATAGGACGATTTCTTTGTAACATTTGGCTTTATTTTTGTTATAATTTCTTCTCCGTAGTAAGTCAATATATTTAGTTTCCCTTGTGACAGTTCTAGATGATGTATGGTGAACTTAGTAAAAATAATGTCTATTTAGCATAAATGTCTTGCTACTTTGTTTTTTTGAGGTAATAAAAATAAAAATTCACACACAAAAAATATGATATAATAATTTAAGATTATAAAATTACCAATTAAATTTTATCAATTATTAATAACAATGTAAAATATCAAACCATAACTATACCAAGTACCCCTTTTTTTGAGGTACTAAAAAAGTGTGTCGATTTTAAAAAGTGCTAACTCAACATGCACTATTTTTTAAGAATTTTTTTTACCTTTTTAAATTTTCTTTTGTATAGAGTGTAAACATTATTTTTAAAATGTTACTGATTTTCATGATTCTTTTGAAAAGTGTTGATGTCGCATCAACCCCCTTTTTTTAGAAGACTTATTCTTTTACTTTAATTTTTCTAATGTATTAAGTGTGGATAACTAATTTGTAAATTCAACAATTTTTGAAGTAGTCGTCTTCTTCTTCTTCCCTATTTTTCTTTTAATTTTTTTTTATAGTGAGATATTTGTTCTTTTGCATAGTAAAAATAAAAATTTGATATTTTAAATTTTTGATCTTCTATATATTTATATATGAGTAATTAATATTCAATGCACATCAGATAATTCTCACTAAAAAATCAATAATTTTTAACAATTGACATAAAATAGACATTTTGAATATAGATATAACAAAAGAAATACACATTTTGAGACTTTTTTTTCAAAAAGTAACACGTTGAATAAACGATTGTTATAAGAAAAAAATAACAAAAAAGGTTTAAAAGAAAATAATTTTTATGAACTTTATGTCAAAAAATAATAATAATTATAGTTTTTTTCAAAAAATAATGATTCACATAAAATTAAAGTGAAAATATCATAATACAAATATTAAACATATAATAACAATAACATAATACTTATTATTCTCATAAAATATCAAATTCAAAACATTACAATTATAACTCATTAATAGTTACAAAAAATGAGCTTCATTTCCAAGCATAACTTAAATTTAATCAGTAATATCATATTATCCATGCCCTTCATCTTCTAGAGTTTAATTATTACCTTCTTCCATAGTATTTTCTGCTTTAGTTTGGTCATTTTCCTCTTTTGATGGTTCTTTGATGTGTGTGAATCTCTCAAGGTATTCCTTTCCAATCATTCCATGTAATGGTGGTTGGGATTCCTTTGCCTTTTTTTCCACACGCGATTCATTTAAATCCCCTTTCCTCAAACCAAATTCTTTCATTGCATCTGGAAGTAATTGAAGATAATTATTTCTTTGCTAAATAAATTTTCATTGTACTCGGTATTTTTCAATGAAAATGCCATTTATTCCCTTTTATAGGCAACATTCTAGTGTTGTACCTAATCATCAAGCAAAAAAAAAAAATATTGAGTAAATTACTATAAACACATAAAAATTAAAAAGAAAATATTAAATTCAATTTTATATATTAAAACTTACATGAACCTAAAAGTAAATCTGAAACTCAATCTCGTTCATTTGAACATAGATCTATAAGATAGTTAATCGATGAATATGGTTTTTTATAAATGTTAACTATCTCTCATTTTTCTTGTTTATCTTCATATGTTAGATTTTTTACAATAGCATTATGAACTAGTACTTGGTTATGACTGTTTCCATCTACCCGATTCAAAAGCATAGGAATATAACTATCATATTTTGTCCAACATTCAACCAGAATGAACTCACAATCACTTATTTTGTTGATCTATGCAACCAATAATATTTGACTTTTTCCTGTAACATGAAATAGTAAAGTTCAATTATCTTGTACATAAATGATTTTTTTTAACATTAATCAAACATACAATTTAAATGTCTTACCATTGAAGCTACATCCTTGAATTTTCCTTTTCCTTGAAGCTTGTTAATAACATTGAAAATTGTGTGTATAAATGAAGTGTCACAAATATCCAAAATGGTGATGTTGTGACTTCTAGAAATACTACAACCACTTTTCTAAAATCTTGATAAATATAAGGGTCACTATCATCTTCAATTTTGGGGATATTAAAACCATGAGGAATATCTGCAATAACTTGGGAATAATCCCTTTTAGGTATGATTTTTGCAATGTCCTCATAATCACCTTATATAATTTGATATCGGATAGTCTCGAGCCCATTCCTAATGAAATGAGTAGGACTTGATCAAGTTCAACCTTACTAATAAGTTTCTTTCTAAGGATTTCCATCTTAATTTTTTCATTAAACCTTCTAAAACTATCTGGTGCTCCATTTCCATCCATATTAATTTTTAATTAAATAAAAAAAATATTTGTATAAGTTATAAAATAAAAATAGCATACATATCAATAAAAATGAATGTATAAATCAACATATTTTTTTTAAATTTAAGATAAAAACCTTTTGGTGTTGATGTAGAGCTTAAATCTCATTAGTTGTGGACAACATGATCACAACTATCTTCATTCAACAATTTAACTATTTGTTATTGTATTCTCATATAAACCTTATGACTGAATAAATAAAGTAAAAAATGTTAACATAATGAAATGTTTAACAAAGACTACAAACAAAAACATGTTATGTTTAAAAGAAAATTATAATCTAGAAATAAGTTAAAATAATTCAACAAAATTACCTTTGAAATTATCCAGGCATTTCGTCCAACGGTAATTCACCTCACTTCACATGAGATAATATTCTTATTAAACAATTTTAATCCTTCACTCCTTGCATTTATCTCAAAGTTATGATCGTCATATGTCCTAGAAGGAGCTTCATTTGAGGACTTGATATACTACTGGAACATATCAATGGTTTATAATCTTTGACCTTCTGGTTTTTTATGCCAATGTTCATCCTGATGGGCGTCTAAAATAAAGATAAATTAAGCCCCATGTAAGCTTTCTTAGGAACATAAAATATATATTAAATCTCTCCATATAAAATTTTTATACTTTATATGTTCTTAGGATGGTTTAGTGATAATTACATATTTGTGCCTAATATTATTTAGTTTTGAAGGATATTGTGAGAGTATGGGGAAAATTATAAAGATTTGGAGACAGAGATAATTTAGGGACTTGCTCCCTACTAGTAGAGGATCAATATTGGATAATAAATGAACCAAATATCTTGAAATAATTGAGAAATTTTGGATATATTCTGGAACTCTAATGATTGAGAAAATCTAGGATTATGTTCCATGTCATTTACTACAAACTCCTACTGTTGGGAACTAGATCCACTATTTGATGGATTTATGAGGGAAAACATTCCTCCTTTCAAGGGGAATGCTTCCTAATCATTTTTATAAGTACCAATTCAAACTAGCCTCCAGGGGAAGGTATTGTTCAGTCTCATTACGGAGAAAACTTGTTTTCTAGAAGCTCCACTTTCTTTTCTTGCAGGGTGTACTTGGACCAATTCAATAATGAATATTGGAATCATTTTTAGCTTCTAAGACTTGGTTTCTTCCATAGGACTCTGATTCATCCTTGGGCTTGGCCATCCCAGTATCCTCAGAGCACTCTTGCACAATTTATTTATGTTCTTTTCACTTCTTATTCACATGCATCTCTTATTATTTTTTTCATATTTCTGTATTTAGTATTGTTTATTTTTCTTTCTGTAAGATTGAGTTAGGTGATTTAAGTGAGTTATTTTGTATTTTTTTTACAACCACGAAGGATTTATTCATCCTTATAATAACTTTTCAAGGTCATACTAATCATTAAGCTACCTGGATTTGGTTATTAGTTCACAAATATAATATTTCTGGAAATACCTTATAGCGCTACATTATTAAATTTATGGTATATTTTAGAATTGGTTAATGAGATTGAGTTGAAATGTTTCCACTTGGATTAGGTCATAATAATGTTAAATTTTCTAAAAAAATTCACCACATTTAATTTTCACTTGATCAGGTTAGGCATTTGATAGATTAACTAGCTCACTAGTTCTTGAGTTTCCATATTTTAGAGTAGTAATTTGTTGTTATTTTTTATCACGTGTGAAAAGGGGTATTTTGGAGTGATTCCACTTTGAATGGAGACCTAATAAATCTTACTTAACAAAAATATTTGTCCCATAAGATTTTCATTTGATTTAATTAGTCATTTGTTGATTTATTTCCAAAATAGACTTGCTTATAGCACCATTGAAGCATGTGTAACGTTGACTACATTTGCTCTGAAAGGTTGGTTTTTGTCTTTTAGGCTTGACTCCTGACCCCTAGGACCTAAATACACAATTGAGGAAGAATAAACACAACTTACGACATTATTTTTCACAAATTAGATTAGGTATTTGTATTTTAATTCAAGCTCTTAGGATTTCAATTAAAAATTGCTTTTCTTTCCTTGGATTATTTTTTTTTCAAAGAAGAACTTTCATTTCTATAGTTATTTTAGGATTTGATTTCATGAAATTCCCTCCATTACATTAGATCAACAAAATAAGGACAGATTATATGCTGCACACATAGTGCTGATACCTCTTAAGCTTGTATGGTCCCTCAGTTGATAATTAAAGTTGGTAGCCTCGATAGTCGCAACATTCTTGTTGCAATACTGAGGCTCATTACTTTTTGGCATTGTTGTAGGAGAGGTGTCAAAGTATGAATTGTTTTCTTCCCTATTTGATTCATTTCTTTTCCTTCTCCAAAAAAAAATAAAAATAAATCATTAGGATTATTTAATTTCAAAACATGAAATTGCATTAGCATTCTCTTTCAAAAAATATTTAAAAATACTTCTCCAACACCAACCACCCCCCCCCACATTTTATCATGTGGTATGGTAAGAACCACATCACCATCCACTTTTGCGTGTAGAGTGAGAAGATATGGAAGATAATTTAAAAGAAATGGATGGAAATGATGACAATGAACAAGATCCTCTTGGATTTCCCATTCAAGATAGTGATGTCAATGTGCATATGAAGAGAATCCCTCCATATTTCCTTTCCAAATTCCATGGTATGAGGTGAGAGGATCCATAAACCTTTCTATTTGAATTTGAAACACTTTGTAGATATTATGAATACTTATCACACACTCAAAAATTGAGATTACTCCGTGCAACATTGAAGGATAGAGCTCTTAAAAGGTTCATGAATTCAGGTATTAATTTAATAATATCATGGAATTATATGAAAAATATATTTCTAGAAAAATATAAAGATCATGATCTTAAAGAAGAAATTTTTAGAATGAATCAGGAAGAATATGAGAGCCTTGAGGATCTAATATATAAGTTCATGTTTAATGTTAAGAGGGAAAAATTACAACATTCAGGATTTGATACACTAAAAAGACTCTTAATTAGAACAATTAGGGATGGGTGGATTGATACCCTTGATATCATTATTAAAGGAGATGTATACCAATTATCATTTGAAGGAATTTGTGAAACATGAAAGAGAATATCAACAAGAAGGGAAAGAAGAAGTAAATCAACACCAACGTTCGTAAGTCAAGATGATCCTGGAAATGTGCTTGATAACTTTAAAACATAAATTCTTAAAAACCGAAGTGAGCAAGTAGAAATGTTAAGAATGAAAAATGAGCAAAAAGAAGATGCTGATATTTGTGTTATCCATGCAAAATCATATGCTACTAAATATTTTGCATCATTACCAAGTTTTAAGGAATTTTACCAAGAAGTCAAAATAGCAAGTCCATCACCAAAGAAGCTATGTTATGTAGCTCAAGAAGACCATTGAAACCTAGTCAACTTGATATGATGCAAGGATGTAATTAAAATATTGATGCTTATTCACATCCATCTCAAACTAATTGGAACACAATCCCTTGTTGGAAACCTTGGCAATCTTAACCCCAAAACCAACCTTGGAAACAAGGTTGGAAATGACCTTATATGGAAAATCCCCAATATCCTCAATATTTTCCTCGTTATCCTCCATACCCAACTCCATGCTATCCCTCCCATCTACCTCCACCACAACCACAATCTCAACCACATCCATCTGATAGATCCACTCCTACCCAACTACTTGTACCACCATTTCCATACCCACACAATGAAGTATCTCATCCCACTTACAATGCTAAGGTAGAATACTACCAAACATATCTTCTTGATATAAATTATATTCATCTTGGTTCAAGAAATGTATTGCAAAAAAGATATTTTCTTGATTTCATTGAAGGAAAAAATCTAGAAGAAGAATATTCAAGGGATAAGATCAAAGAATCAGGGGCTGCACTTGATGAAGAGTAGGCATCAGAATTAGATACTGAGAAAGTTCCCTCATGTTTACTATCATTTCGTCCATGTGTTGAAGAGAAAAATCATTAAATAGAGGAATATTTGAATGTCATGGTAGAAGAGGATATCCAAGATGATCCAAATCAAAAATTTGATGAGGGGTATCACAACCATACTGAAATATGGTTCTATATAGTCATTAAGTTACAGCAACACACCCTTCTTCAACCGTACTTGTTATCATCTCAGTCAAAGAAGTTAGTCCTCATATTTAGGTACATGTCAAAGCATGTATTTCAAGTGTACACATGATTTTATCTGTCATATTGATGTGCACATAGATCCATTGGCGGTATTCATATACTTGAAAGAGTTTTTTTTTTTTTCAAGTAGAGTAGGATAGAAAAAATAACAAAATTGGAGAAAGAGATAAAAGGAAAAAGAATAAAATATGAAGTTGAAAACATATTTTGAGGCACCTAAGATTGGCTCACTAATTGAAAACCTCCATGAGGTGGTCAATGTGTTTGAAGAAAGAGAAAATAAGAAGAAAAGTAAAATATCGTAGGTGAAAACCTCCTTTGAGGCGCCTCGGCAGACCTACTAGTTGAAAAATTGATTGAGACAACTAGTAGGCCTAAAGGAAAAAAATAAAAAAGTAAAAATATGAAGAAAACAAATGTTTTAGCTCCATGTATCTCTCTCTAATGAATTTAGGTGCTCTCCAACCTTTGCAAGCAGGAAGAAAAAAATAAATTGGCACCAAACAAAAAAGTTGGTCGAAACCCTAGTCAAAGGACGTCAAACTTAACCTTCCTCCTCCTTTGCTCAAATGGTCCAAAAGGACCTAGGACATGCCAAAATGTCACCCTCATCTATTTCCCACATCCACCCATCATTTACAAGCTTTTCTAATTCACTTTCCTCGTTGTCATAAAATCCTACAGGAAACCCTGTTTTTTCTATAGGAAAATACGAGTTTTTAGCAGAAAATCATTTTTATAATATCTCAAAAATCATGCTTCCACTTTCCGACCTATTTTATTTTTAGAAGCATATATTTGATGGTAACATTCTCAAGCAATTTCAACACATTCTAGTGCACGGTTTGTGGGAAATCAACCTCCATCACCTACAACCATTTGTATTTTTTATCAATATTTGTGCATTCAATGGCCAAGATTTTTTATGGGGAGGTGCATAAGGATGATAGAATTATTCTAAAAAAAAATTAGGTCAAACTGATATACTTCTTGAGATCTATGTATAAAATAAGTCTACTACAAGGGGGTTGTATTGAAATATTTTTTAGAAGAAAATTGTTTTGTTATATCTAAAAAATCGGGCATATTTTTGCTGAGATGTTTGAGAGAGAGATGAAAATGTATGATGGAAATATGCTCAAATAATTTCAGCAATTTCTGGTTCACATTTTGTGAGAAATTGACTTCCATCACCTATATCCATTTATAATTTTCCTCGTGATTCGTGAATCCAATAGCTGATATTTCTTATGGGGAGATGCACAAGGACGATAGTAATATGCTCAAAATATTTCAGTTAAATATGATCTACATTTTGAAATATATTCCTAAATCAAGTCTGCTACAAGAGGGTTGTCCTGAGCAGCCTGTACAATCATATAAAAACTGAACATCAAGAATACTTGTATAGAAAAAAAAATCATCAAATATATCACTCACATCACTCACATCTCAGCAACAAAATTTAATTCAGGGATTTGAATCAATAACAACAACTATAAAAGGAAACCTATAAGACATATAAATTCAAGGCTATTAGCAATATGACCTCTAACATATTATCACATGTAGTAGTAGCTACATAACCACCAAAGAGAACTTCAAAAATCATATCATCAGCTTCAGTATCACCTGCAAAAACAAATCAAAGGTAAAGCTCAGGTATGTAATCATATAAACCTTTCTTTGAATATATTCTAGCTTAATAAAACATTAAAAGTGTGAGAAGGAAAGTTTTTTATAGACAAAATCAGTAGCAGAGTGGCCTTGGCCTTATGTCACAATTAGCTTCACTTTTCCAAGAAGACACACACACATGTGGGAGAGGAACAAGGTAAAAGTAAAGAAGACTTGATAAAATGGGTATTAAGCAGTTAGTTGTGGTGGAAGACAGGGAGTGCCAAGGGGTAACTGAGGGAAAAATCAATTAACAGAAATATAACTCTTAGTTTATTTTGCATGAGAATAAATAAATAAATAAATTGAAAAAAAGAGAAAAAAATGAAAATAAAGAAAAAAATTGAAAAAATAAAAAATAAAAAATAAAAGGTGGACCCACCACCTCTTGGCAAGTGAAATATAATTTCTATAGGTGAAATAGAATTGCTACATGAAAAATAGGGCTACTACAGGTAAGATAATATTTTCTACAAGAAGACAAAGGAAACATTTTCTTGATCAATGGTGGTTTTCTCCTCTCTTCTCTCTCTCCTCTACTTACACACTCTATGGACAAATCCAACATGCACCCATTCACTCATTTAAACTTTTGAGTAGGAAACAAAATCCATTTTTACTCTTCACTGTAATTGCTACAGGAAAGTCCAAGTAGCTACAGGATTCTTGTAGCAATATAGGAAAACCTGTAATGTTACAAGAAACTTATTTACAAGGAAAGTAGTTATCCCAAAGGTTTAAAAAATTCAAAAACAGCATGGTAATTTATCTATTTCCTATACCTACCACTCCTATCCCTCACTTCAATCCATGCACAAGGCTTCACTCCCTAAACCCTATGTTGTGAAACTAGCAGATAAATCACCTATACCTTGGCATGAGACGTCTTCCCTAACCTCCATAAACCATTTCCCTTCATCTTTTATCAATCTGTAGCCCCACGAAGTAGAGTGAAGAATGGTACAGGAAGTTGAAAATTTTCCTGTGGCAATTATGTATATGGCAGAACAAGGTAAAAATATGATGATAAGTTCATGAAGATGGCTACAAAGGACCACCAAGAGACTCCAGGAGGATGAAAACACCAACAAAGGCACCTGAGGACCTCCATGCATCACCTAGAAGAAGAAATGAAAATATAAGAGCAGAAATAAGATCAACAGGAGGAAAAACACATGGACCAATGAACAGAGAATGAAATAGTCTAGCATACATGAAGAACCATAAGGCAAGGAGGATGAATAGGTTTCCTAGTGGATGAGCAATAGTTTCAGTAGGGGGTATAATGGGCCTCTAAATCAGACATAAATTAAGGCCTATATAACCTTTCTTAGGCACATAAAAGATATATTAAATCTCTCTTCTACACTTACAATTATTTTTTAAGCTTTAATATGTTCTTAGGAATGTTTAGATATAATTGCATATTTGTGCCTAATATTATTTATTGTTGAACGATATTGTGAGAATAGTGGGAAAATTATGAAGATTTGGATTAGGAGATAATTTAGGGAATTTCTCCGTACTACTGGAGAATAAATATCGAATAATAAATGCATAAAATTTCATGTTATAATTGAGAAATTCTAGAGATATTCTTGAACTTTGATGATTGAGAAAATCTAGGAATATGTTCCTTGTCATTTACTACAAATTCCTAGTGTTGGGAACCAGATCCACTATTTGAGGGATTTTGGAGGGGAAAGCTTCCTCCTTTTAGGGGGAATTATTTCTCATCATTTTTTATAATTACCAATTCGAATTAGCCTCTAGGGGTAAGTATTTTTTAGTCTCATTGTGGAGAAAACTTGTTTTATAGAAGCTCCACTTTCTTTTCTTGCAGGGTGTACTTGGAATGATTCAATAATGAAGATTGGTGTCATTTTTAGCTTCCAAGGATTGGTTTATTCCATAGGAATCTGATTCCTCTTTTGGTTTGGACATCCTAGGAGCCTTAGAGCCCTCTTGCACAATTTCTTTATGTTATTTTCACTTCTTATTCACATGCATCTCTTATTTATGTTTTTCATATTTATGTATTTAGTATTGTTTATTTTTCTTATTGTAGGATTGAGTTAGATGATTTAAGTGGGTTATTTTTTAGGTTTTTTATCATTTCAAAAGCATTATTCATCTTTATAATAAATTTATAATGTCATATTAATCATTAAGCTACTTGGATTTGGTTAGTAGTTGACGAATATAAGTTTTCTCGAAATACCTTGTAGAGAAACAATCATAAATTTATGTTATTTTTTAGAAGGGGTTAATGAGATCCATTTGACCTGATTTCACTTGGATTAGGTCATAATAATGTCATTTTTTATAAACAAAATTACCCCATTTCACTTTCTCTTGATTAGGTTTGGCATTTGATAGATTAACTAGCTCACTAGTTCTTGAATTTCCAGATTTTAGAGTAGTAATTTTCTATTATTTTTTAGCACATGTGAACATGGGTAGTTTGGAGTGATTTCAATTTTAATGGAGACCTAAGACATCATAATTAATAAAAAAAAATTCCAAGACCATTTTCATTTGATTTACTTAGCCATTCGGTGAGTTATTTTCAAAACATACTTTCCTATAACAAACACAAAGTTGCATGTAGCACCCTTGTAGCATGTCTAAACTCGACCACATTTGCACCCAAAAGTTGGTTTTTGTCTCTTAGGCTTGAATATTGACCCCTAGGACCTAAATACATTATTTAGGAAGAATAAACACCACATAGAACATTCAATTTCCCAAATTAGATTAGATATTTTTATTTAAATTTATGCTCTTAGGATTTAAGTTACAAATTGTTGTTCTTTCCTAGGATTAATTTCTTTTCAGAGAAACACTTTCATTTTTGCAATTAATTTAGGATTTAATATCATGAAATTCCATCCCATACATCAGATCAACCAAATAAGGACACATTTTATGATGCACACATAGTGCCGAAACCTTTTAAGTTTATACGATCCCCAAGTTGATAATCAAAGTTGGTAGCTTGGGTTGTTGCATCATTCTTGTTGAAGTACTGAGGCTCATCACTCCCACATGTCAAAAATATCATCAATCAATTCCTATATGTCTCCAGTTCTAAATTCCGACAGGAAAATTTTATCCATGCCTCTGAATATTTCTGAACTTAGTTTTCGATCTTTCGAATTTATTTTTTCCTCAATTTGATAACCTATTTCCATACAAAATTCCTTATGAAACGATTGACTAACCTTTGTCTTATCCCCACCACATTTTTCGTCAAATTCATTATGAATAAATATAATCGTTTTATTGAAATTCTTAGAAAAAATATACTCATTATTTGTATTATGATCCCATGCCATTAAATTTGCTTCTATATGTGTTAAACCAACATAAATGATACATTTCATTGTTTGAAATCACGGGTTATTGGGATACTCTGTTAGCATATTCTGACACATAGAAAATATCTATGTATAACTTGGTTTAGCGTAAATTTAGGGAAAGTCTGTTTCTTTAGTATGTATTTTTGTAACTTATAATCTCACGGTCACAATATGTAGTGATCTGATGGTTCATTCTCTCCTCGATATTAACGATACTTGATCTGTGGCTTAACACCCGATTGGTCCATGATCTCTATTGAAATAAAATGGAGGGTCATTTTTCTGGTAACCGTTTATCAGAGAAGCTTAGGTAATTTTTCTTTCTTTGCATTAATAAATTTCTTGAAGTGCCTGTGTTGGATGAGGTCTTGAACTCTTTCCCTCTTTGAGGGATTTAACCACATCAAATATTGGTGTACTAATATATGATATTTTTGTGAGAAGTTACCTTTGATATTTTTATCTAGGTAACTTACCCTATAAATTCCTTCATGGTATCAAAGTTGTTCGAGGGGCGCATCCGTTGTTGATGCAAATCCAAATATGGTTTTGACTGCATGCAACTTTCGTTTTCTAGATCTACTATTTTTTACAACATTTGGGCTAGGATAACTACTTTGTTGTGTCTGGAGCCTCTATTCCAGTGAGGAACCCATTTTGTTTCATGAAAAAATGTTTCTTATTGTCCTAGCTATGTCATTTTAGATATAGAGGTATAATTATTTTTTGCAGTAATATTTTTCTACCCTTCTGTTTATTTCAGTTTACAGTCATTTTTTTATTATTACAAGATCTATACCCTCTTTTATAAGTATGCTCTTTTCTCTACACTCCGTTCAATATGAAAAATAAAAACAAAAAGACGATATTTTTCTCCTACGTATTTTCTTTCCCTACAACTTTATGTGATCTCAGGAAATCAGATATAGCGAGATAAATATTTAGTTTATGGGCGAACTAAACAGAAATATAACATCAAGCCATAAGGCTCACATATTTTTTTGTTTTTTTTTTTTTGTGTGTGGTCTTTTTGGCAGGAAAATAAACACGCATCCCAAATCCCCTATCTGCTTTCAAATAATTACTAAATCTTTTAACTAGCTCACTTGGTCTAAAGTTACTTTATGAGAATAGAGGTCTTGGGTTAAAGTATTTTTGTCGATTTCCTCTTTCTAAAAATCTTTTTTTCAAGTTACTTTTCCAAAAAATTCTTTTTTTCAATTTACTTTAAAAAAAGGGCTTTTTTTCAAGTTATTTTTTTGAAAAAGAACATGTAACTTATGCTTTAAAGTTAATTTATATAATAGTGTTTCTCACTCATTATAAACAGTGATTCACTTAAACCCTAAAGTCACTTTATATTTTATTTATGTTACAATATACTTGGTCATTATTTGATAAAGTAACATTGTAAAATGTGAATCTTACTTATTTATAAAAGTGGGTCACATAATCATTCCCAAGTGGAGCTAGGGTAGGGTAGATCTAGGGTTTTCCTGCCAAAATCTAAATATGAAAGTGATATGGATCAAGAGCTAAAATATGCATCGTGCATGTATTGCTCTGACGATAGGAATGAATTTTTCGGAGGGGAGGGGATAGATCTCCTCATACAATGATCTGGAAGAAGGAGAAACACATGGGAAACAACCTCCCTCTCCCATGGATCCATAATCAGTATGAGGAAGAGGGGAAATGGTTTTGGGTGCAGAATGGTAGAATTGTTTTATAGGAAAATACCTCCCATGCACGATAAAAGAGCCTAAGTTTGTCATTCCAAAGAAAAATATGGAAATATACAGAAAATACATGAAATACCATGCACTGATCTGTATATTTGTGGGCATTTGGTCAACAGAAACAAATCTCACCAAATGGATCCGGCTAAAATTGCAACCAAAAGGGCACATAGGCCTAAATCTTGAAGTAAAGAGTTTTTTTACAGTCAGTTTTGCAAATATGGAAGACAAAGCTAGAATGTTTGAAGGAGGTCTATGCCTCTACTACAATCCTCGGCTATACATGAGATTATGGGAGGAGTGTCATAAAATAGACTAGGAATAATTTATTGAAGCACGAATCTAGGTAAGTGTCTTTGGTCTGCCTATTGACTTTTGGGATCTAAACCCCCCATGGCTAATATTAACAAGAAAACCAAGAAAATCCAGGTTAATCAAAACCGATTTGAAGCAATCCAACAAGAAGGGGAAAGCTTGAAAGGCCAAAGGAAGGATAATGAAGGGAGAAAAAGGGACACCCAGAAAAAACAAAATGCAAGGGAGGAAAGCCCAAGAGGAACCAGTGTGACAAGAAAGGCCAAAAAAAGGGCTTTAGAAATTCATGAAAATCGATGGAATCTGAGAAGAATTGAGTAATGGGTAGCAAGTATTCAAAAAACCATTGCACGAATGGAGGAATCAATATGAAAGATTCATCCCAAAAGACCAAAAGAGACTTTATAGAGGCACATTTCAAATATATCAAGAACATCAAGCTCTAAACAAGAAGAATCCATCACCTCTTTGGGATCCCCAACTAGAATCGCCCAGGATCAAAATAGTCAGGGTAAAAGTGGTAAAATATGAGGGAGGAACAGCTTATAGCAATCAATAAAATTGGTAGGGGAGTTTCTAGTTAACTTGGGAAGTGTAATGCCATTATCATCGATATTTCACGACTTGAATAAACCTTCTCAGTGATTGTGATACCCTGGAATATAATAGGCCTTAATACCAAAGACAAACAAAGATATTTGAAAGATAGGTTGTAGAAAGAAAAACCTAGCATAATATGCCTACGAGAAACAAAAATATCAGAAGCTAAGTTAAAAGAGATCATACAAAAAATGTGTCTACGGTATGAGTTTATTGCATTAGACACCAAAGGGATTTTTGGGGGCTTATCCATCCTCTGGAACTCGAACAAGGTCATTTTTGACAACTAGGTAAGCTTTCCGCACATCCTCTTGGGACACCTCCGCCTTTTAGGAACAAGATATTTGGTACTACTATCAAAAATATATGGACCACATATTCCAGGAGAGAAATGAGAGCTCCTTTAGAAATTGAAAAGTTTGTGGGAGATAAACAAGGATAAATTTTGGATTGTGGGAGGTGTTTTAAACCTTATAACCTTTGTAAAAGAGAAAGAAGGAGGCGTAAGAAGGTCGGATCAATATATAGAGAATTTTATGGATTTAATATCATACTTACAGTTGTAGACATCCCTACAATAATTACATATTCACATGGAAAAACTATGCAGGGGGTGAGAACCAGATTGCATGAAGGCTAGACCTCTTTCTAGTCTTAGAAAACATGGTTAGAAGAGATATTATCTTGGAGGCCTCTATCATACCTTTCTTAGGGTCAGACCATTGGCCGATCAGGATTGAAATGGATCTAAATATTTCCTCTAGGAACAAGCCATTCATCTTGAATATGTTTTGGTTGCGTGATCCCATTTTATTGGTAATCTAGAAGCATGGCCAGAATAGAATGCATGCATTCCAACTCAAGCTTAAGGGGCTAAAGAGGAGAATGAAAATATGGGACAAAGAAGAGATTGGAAATATCATGAATGACTACTATATGCTACAAGAAAATATGGAACAAATACAAAAATTAATAATAATGGCAGATAGAACTTGACCCTTGATAATTGAGGAAGGGAGAAATTTAAATCAGTTAAATGAGAATCGAAAATAGGAGGAGCTTATATGGAAACGAAAATTAAGATTCCAGTGGCTAATAGAAGGAGAGCACAACACCAAATTTTTCCATAAGGTCATGATCCAACATCACCAATAAAACATGGTCTTCTCCTTGAAAAAGTTAGAAGAAAATAGGAGGACAGAGCATGAAGAAAGGGAGAATCTGTTGGTAGAGAACTTTCGGTCTCTTCTCATGGAGCCATAAAAAAATAAAGAGGAGGATATCTAGGGCATAACTCATCAAATCCCTCACATGATCAGTAGAGACCAAAACATGGCTCTAATGAGGGTCATCTCGATAGTAGAAGTGGAGGTTGGTAAAGGAATGGCGAGAAATAAGGCACCTGGGCCAGACAGGTTCGGGATATAATTCTTCGAGGAAACCTAACACTTTCTAGGAAACGACATATGGGAGATCATGGAGGCATCTAGACATACTCAAAAGGTAAACCATGGTCTCAATTATACCTTTCTTTCTTTAATTCCTAAGACTTTTCAATCAGAAGAACCATAAGGTTTTCGATTGATTGCTTTGCCTAATGTTTTCTATATAATTATATCTACAGTCATTGTGAAAAGGCTTAATCGTCTCCTTTCTTCTATCATATCCCCTGAACAAATTGGATTTGTCTAGGGAAGAGAGATCATAGATGGTATTGTATCCTCTCAAGAAGTTAGTCATTCCCTTAAAAGCATGAAATCCAAGGGTATGCTCATCAAAATTGACCTATCTAAATATTACAATAAGATAAGTTGGAATTACCTTACCAACGTCCTTTGTGCCTATGGATTTGACCCTAGATGGATCGACTAGGTTTATTCCCTTATATCCACCCCTATTTTCTTCATCCTCCTAAATGGATCCCATTTTCTCACCTTCGATCCATCTAGAGGCCTTTGTCAAGTGGATCCTATATCCCCTTTCCTTTTCATCCTAGATGCAGAAGGTTTAGGACACTACATAAAACATGCAGTGAGCTCTAGCTCCCTAAAATTTATTAGTCTCTGGGGGGAGAACTAACCCTTACCCACTAGTATTTTGTTGATGATATGATGTTGTTCTATCAAGTTACCCTCAAGGAGGCCAAGGCTATCAAGAAAATCCTTAACGAATTTATGGAAGCGTCACAAAGTAAGATCAATGCGAACAAATATAGTATCTATTTTTTCAACACCCTAGTGGCTACCCAATCATTTCTAGCTAGAACAGTATGATTGAAAATAGGATCCCTTCTGGCTAAATACTTAGGAGTTCCCCTAGTCCTTAATTCCATGTGTATGACTTGTTGGAAATACCTCATAGAAAGAATCTACACTAGAATTCATTCTTTCTCTTTTAGAGCCTTGAACATTGAAGGAAGGGTTTTCCTCCTAAAAATGACCCCAAAGTGTGCCTATTTACTATTTATTTGGCATGGTTGCTCCAAAGGAAACATTCTCGGCCATGGTAGATGTGTTCATAAAACATTTGTGGAGAGGGGCTTAAGAGAATAAGAAGTGGGCCTTGGTATCTTGGGACAAATTGATGGAACCAAATTGGAAGGGGGGCTTAGGCTACGAGACCCCTACATACTAAACCAATTTATGGGGGAAAAATTCTGATGGAGATGGATGCAGGGTGGTCAAGACATATCGAAGAATATATGGAAACAGAAATACAGGATGCATCAAATGCCTGAAGAAATTATAAGAAACCCTATTTCACCAAAGGGTGTATCCATATGGAACTTGGCCTTGGAAAATAAAGAGTTGGTCAGGAAGCACATGTTTTGGGAGGTAAAATATGGAAACAAGGTCGTTTTCTGGCAAGAATCATGGTAGCAAAGAGAAAACTTGGTCAACTGACTGGATCTAGGAGAGTTTTTCCTATATACATCTAACGGGAGAAACAAAATGGTGAGTCAATATTGAAAAAAAGAAATAAGTGAAGGATTGATAACTTAGAAAACTAAAGGAGATTGGCCAGATCCACCAAAAACAAAGAAAATGGAGGATGCTGGAAGAGGAATTATAATCCAAGACAATTGTAGTTTTTGAAGGGAGGGATGTGATAAGATGGGGGTGTACTCCCAAAGGAATTTTTTCTATAAAGGAGGCTTACAGAATATCCACATAGGAATTTCTCCTTGAAAGAAACTCCTTATGGTGCAACATTCGGTCTTACCAACAATGGCCCAAAGTAACATGCTTCCTTTTCCTAGTAGGTAGATGGCAAATTTAGACGTGGGATCAGTTGAAGAAGCAGAGTCTCTATGGATCCACAAATATTTAGCATGTGTGAGGAGGCAGAGGAGGATCAAGAAAACTTTTTAAACATCTGCTGTTATCTGGATTCCCTATGGAAACATCTGGCAGATCTCTTTGCATTAAGGGAATTTTGAGGTATAAATTGGGCCTCCTAAGAAAAATGTGCAACCAAAATAAGCCTTATAAGAACCAATAGGATTGAATATGATGATGTCAAACATGGGGGATGATTCACCATTTTTTAAGTAAAAGCGTAAAAAGATTAAAAAAGAATAAAATAATAAAAATAATTTTTCAACTTGTATTTTCAACATATCTACAAAATTTTTTACTCAAATTTCGAGTGGGAGTACTCATTGGATGAAAAATTTAATTCCTCATCCAAGGAGTACCCATGTTGCATACTTTTGATGGACCCTACTACACGAAAAATGAGAAATACATGAAAAAAACATGATTGCAATCACATGTTTCGTGTATTTATCATTTTTCATGTAGTGGGATCTACCAAAAGTATGCAACATGGGTACTCCTTGAATGAGGAATTAAATTTTGCATCCAACGAGTACTCCCGCTCAAAATTTGGGTATAAAATTTGAGAGATAAGTTGAAAATACAAGTTGAAAAACTAGTTTTTTTCCCCTCTAAAATTTGATGATGCAATCAAATTATATTTTATTATTTCCACTATTATTTTATAATCTCCTTAGGAGGCCCATTTCAAACCTCAAAATTCCCCTAATGGTCCCACTGATAGGAATAATACTAATATACATACAATATTAGAGAACTGGAGAACATGGATATTAAAAAGTGTAGTGACCAACCAGGGCTAGATAATAAGCATGGGACTTTTGATATCTGGTATTTGGAAGGAACGGAATGGAAGAATCTTCAAATAAAAACGAGCACCATGAAGATAAGTTTGGGAAGGAATAATCAAGAATATTAGGGAAACAATATTTTCAAAAAAATGGTATCCAGATGATTGACAGGTGGCTCTAGACGAAGCTAACATTACTGCTAGCATGAACCTTATGCCACAGATGTTGGCTCTGTCATCTTGGAATCTTAACCCTCTGACACAATTTTATCACAATAAATATCAATCTCCCCATCAAGACTTCATCCAATTGAATTTTGATAGGGCTTCCAAGGGAAACCCGGGGGAGGTAGCATTTGGAGGTATATAATGGAATAGTAGAGGGAAAAATTTGAATGTTTACATAGTTGATTATGATGATAGAAGTAACAATGAAGTTTAATTCCATGTGTTGAAGGAGGGGATCGTCATTGCTCAAGGGAAGGGGTACATGAAATTATTCATGGAGGGGGATTCCTCACTGGAAATTAGTACTATTAAATACCTCAACCAAGGGGATGCCTAGGAGAACTTAAGAAAAAGCTAGAGAATGATGAGCTTAGTTCAAGAAGTGGCAATCATGATCCAAAAAATTTACTAAATTCTCCCCTAACATGTTCGTTGTAGTGGCAACAAAGCTGCGGATTTTTTGGCTAACTGGGGGTGTGCTCATAGGGTAATTAACCTAAAAATTGACTAGGGCAGTGCGAATCTAGAAGATTTTGGGCCTCTGATTAACACCCTGTCTTAGAACTAGAAATATTACAATAGTCAAAGATAAGAGGAAGAGAAAAACCTCGGATCGAGGTGTGTAGAGAGATAAATACATATATTGAATGATTAAGGTAGTTAAAACAAGGTCTTACGATAGGAAAGTGAGCCTAGATGATGAAAAGTGTCATGATAATGACGAAAAAGGTGGTCCCATGTGAAGAGATGGGTGCTCCTCTTGATGGAGTCTCCATGCAATGAAATAGGATAAATTGAGTGGGATGTGTCATAGGGATCTCGTTTTATATGTTTGGTTCCTTGCATGAATAGTGAGAAGGGTGGCAAAGCTGAGAGAGATGGAAGCTAGAAGCATCATTCCAAAGCTCTGCAACCTATGAATTCATAAAGCGACACAAAGCTATATTAAATTTCATAACCCCCCAAACCCTTTGTACATGGATCAAAGTAATGTCTACAATTTTAGTTCTGTCAATTGGGTGGCTATGATGTGGAGCACAGTTTTGAAGCATCGATGGGTGTCTCAAGAAATGAACAGTGGTACTATGGGTAGGCACTTGTTAATTTATATTCTTCTTAGGATTACACTTTGTAAGATGGGGGATAGGGAAATGGGTAGAGGAATATAACGTTGGGTTGAACAGGGCAAGCCCAGGTTGGCCATCCAAAACATGAGGTGGAGCTATGAAATTGTGAATTTGAATGGACGACTGGCCTCAAGTGGTTATGAGTTTTGTTGCTAGGTGTATGGTAATCGCAATGGGAGACAAAATCAATCCCCATGAGGATACCCTAAGAGACCATGAAATTTTTATTGCAGTGATGGGATTGGGTTATAGTTGAGAGATAATAGGGAGTATCAGGTTTGTTGATTGTATAGGCATTACAATGATATTTTAATGTTGTGGTCAATGATAACATGCTTTTTCTCAGTGACAGTCTCTGGAAGGAAGAACAGGATCTCCAGTGGAAACGATCGAGCCCTAATAGTAGCTACACCCTCCATTCCTATCGAGTAGTGTCGAATGGCCTGGGCGAAGGCAATAAAGGAGGAAGCGGGGGCAGTGAATAAGAGGTAGTGCTGGAAATAAGGTCCATAGAAGGAAAAAGGGGAAACATCCACTCAACGGTCTAAGCGGTCTGTTCGGAAACCTCAGGCAGACCTAATAATATATGTAGCCCTCACTTACCTATATAAAATTCCAACCAAATTTAGGAGGGTCATTCCTAAATGGGAGGAATCCCTCACTCGCCAAGCTGAGGAGGAGGATCCAATCCTAGAAGGAGAAATGATAGTGCCCGACTAGGGCAACACCAGAGGAAGAGTAGCCAAATATTAGCAAAATATGCAGTTATATTGGAGGAAGAGGCATTTGGTGGAAAAATCCATGATTCATACCACAAATTTTATGCAATTATATCCTACAATGCAGGAATTAAGAATGATTTTGCTACTGTAGTTTCAAGTCGAACAACAAAACGCTTGATTGGGTAGAATCGAGAAGCTCCTGAACCGTCTGCAACAAACAGAGATGACAGAGTCCGACAGTAAAGACCCAATGCCTGTAAAATCCTCAGAGGGATGAGATGGTATTTGTCTTTCTTGCTTTTACATTTTTTTTTTAATCTATTTATGTACCCGGTAGTATTTTTATGTCTAGTTTGTTGAACTATGGCAAAGTCATCAACATTTTGACATTAAGAGTTGAGTATGATAGACTACAAGTTTTTTTCTTTTGGATGGTTTGAAATGCCTTTTGATGACCAACAGATATGGTTTTCCACTAGGATAGGTTGAGGCCCGAAAGATATAGTATTATGTAATCTTCATTTTTGAAAATGATTGAAAAAAAAATAGGTACTACTCAACTTACAAAAAGAAATAGCGCATCACATAAAGTAGTATTTAAAAAAAAATGTGAGCTTATTATATTAAGTTTTGACAAGGGGGGAATTTAAAAAAAAAGGTATTTTTTTTGGATATTCTGAATATGTCAAGGATATATACTTCTTCAACCCAAATCCAAAAAAGTAATCATTAGAAGAGTTCTAAAAATTGATGAAAATATATCATTCTGCGAGCCTAGTTTGGCGGGTGTGCCACCTTTGTTCTGCAAGGCTGATTCAGAATATGTGCCATCTCTCTCTATCTCTTCTACTTATGACGGCATTCCTTCTACTTCATATGATGATATAGAGGATGAAAATCCTCCTCCACCTCCTTAGGATCTCCCTTCAACTCCATAGCTTCCAAACTGGGCCCACTCTACTCGAGATGCAACAAGTTCTCTTGCAGGAAACCCTATAGATCAACATTGTGCATGTTCTTAGTTTGACAGGGCCTCTTCTTTATTTGATCAAGTTCTAGAAAAGTATGATCCAGATACCTTTGAATAATATTTGGGTCATCCAAATTGGAATGAAGGTATGAATGAAGAATATCATTCATTATTGGCAAACAATACTTGGGATCTTGTTCCTGTTCGAAAGGGAGGAAAATTTGTCAAATGCAAATGAGTTTATAGAAAAAAGTTTGGACCATATAGAAAATTCGATAGACAGAAAGCTTGTCTTCTTTATAAAGGATTTTCACAAGTTTAAGGCATTTACTATACAAAAACCTTCTCCCCTGTGGCCAAAATGGATTATATCTGCCTTGCTCTTTCCCTTACTGCCTCCTTTAAATGGGAAATCCATAAAATGGATATTAAATCCACATTCTTACATGTGGACTTTCAAGAATAAATGTACATGGAAAAATCACCTGGCTTTATCCAAATGGGATCTAGCCTTTATTGTCGCCTTAATAAGTCTCACTATGGTCTCAAAAAATCCCCTCAGGCTTGGTATGGAAAAATGGATAGATTTATCTTAGATAATGGCTTTTATAGATGTCATTCCCATAATAATATCTACACCAAGAAAGTGGGTAAGTCCTTAATCATCCTTGCTATATGTGCTGATCATCTTATCCTTACTGGTAGTGATCCCAACTATATAAACCATGTGAAATATAGCCTCAAAAATAAGTTTGAAATGACAAACTTAGGACACTTGCATTATTTCCTTGGTCTCCAATTCTTGTAATCCAAAGAAGGCATTACCCTTTCTCACTCCAAGTATCCCATGATCTTCTATGCCACTTTCACATGGAAGCCTGTAAGTGAGCCCCTTTTCCCTTTCATTATAGAGTCAAGATTTCAGTCACTTGTACTTCCCTTGAGGTTGGTTCTACCTTATACCGTCAAATTGTTCATAAACATTTGTATCTAGACCATAACCGTCACGACCTTTTCTTTGTTGTTGGTTTTTTTCCTCGGTTTATGCACAAACCTCATGAAAGTCGCTAGAAAGAACCTAAAATAATACTTCAATATGTTTGAGGTACAAATTAGTTTGAGATTAGTAACAGAGCAGGAGCATCTCCATTGTTGGTTGGTATCACTGATTCTGATTGGGCTGGTGACCTTGATGATGGAAATTCTACTGCAGATTATGTATTCACTGGTGGTTTAGGACCTATTACATGGTATTGTAAGAAAAAAATGCCATCTTTTTTTTTTGCAGAAGCAGAGTATCATGGTGTTGTTGAAGCCAACAAGGAAGCGTTGTGGCTTCGTCAGATCCTGTCTGAATTTGATCTTCATCAGCAACATCCATGTACACTTTGGTGTGATAATGAGAGTGCTATTTAGCTATGCAAATATCTAGTTTAACATCATTGCAACAAACACATTGACACAGATGCACTTCATCAAAAATCTCATTGATTATCATGTTCTTGAAGTTCACTGTTGTTCAACAAATGATCAAGTTGTTGATATATATACAAAGTCTCTCACAGAAGCAAAGTTTAACAAAATTATATCTATGTTAAGATTTTGTGAAAGTTATCGTTAAGGGGGGATAGGCTCTAATGCCTCCTTTCTTATCCTATAATGTCACCTTTGTAAATCCTTGTATCCTATCCCAAGTTTTTTTTAAGAGTGGATGTTAGGATATTCTGACACATAGGAAATATTTAAGTATAACTTGGTCTAGCGTAAAGTTAGGTAAAGTGTGTTTATTTATTATGTACTTTTGTAAATTATAATCTGATGGTTATGATATGCAGTGATGTGATAGTTCATTCCATCCTCGTTATTACGGACACTTGATCTGTGGCTTAACACTTGATTTGTCCATGACCTCTATATATAGAGCATGGAGAGTCATTTGTCTAGTGGTCATTTATGAGAGAGGATAATGTAAATTTTCTTTCTTTACATTAAAAAATTTCTTGAAGTGGTCTCATTGGCTCGAGTCTTGGAATGTTTCCCTATTTGAAAATTTTAACCACATCAAATTCTGATGTAATGATATGTGATATGTTTGTGAGGGGTGACCTTTGTCTTTTTCTATCTAAGGAAATTACCGTGTAAATTCCTACACATTCCTCCATCAATTTTCTTCAAGATTCTATGGAATGGTTCACACCAATTACATAAATTTCGTATTCAAAACATCTTGACTTTTCAAGTTGTGAACATGCAGGTGGTGTGACTTTCTAATTTTATAATTAAATTGTCCTTCATTTGGCTTATATATTTGGCTAACATTAAGTTGAAATGCACAACTTCCCTCAATTAATTCTTCCTTGGTCAAGTAAGTCAAATGCAATTTTGTCTTTTTTCAATTACGACGTCCTCTAAATCAGCTCTTGGTGTAATAATTTCCTTTATTCCTTTTTATTTTTCACTAGGATCTTTTCTATTTCCCATGATATTTTCAGAATGATCAACTTTTAATTTATTCCTCCTATTTTTTATCATATTTTCTTATGCATAAGAAATTTCCTCATAATCAACTATAAAGTAGACATTAAACAATCTCCTCGTCATAAACAGGAAATGAGAAATTATTGGGCTTTTTTTTTTGGTATTTTATGGATCTTCTTTTTTCTAACATCAATTCTAATCTAATTCTCAGTAATGGAAACATATTCTTTACCTTCATAATCAAATTTAACTTCCTCATCTTCAAAAGTAACATGTCTATATTTACTAGATTGATCCACTATAGAGATTTTTTGTTGATAGCTTTTATGTAGTCTTGCAGCATCATGAAGTATTTTTTTTTCCTATTTCTCATATCTTCTTCTGACTTTGACTGGAAACTACAAACACAATTCATAATATCTCACTCTATAAAATAAAATCCCCCTAAAATAATTGAAAGGCCCTCAGTAAGATTATGTCAAAAAAAATATAATATGCCAATAATAAATATGTTATAAACAATATAATGATATAGTTACCATAATGAAAAACACATAAATATAAATAAGAACACTTATGATTTTTTTTGCAATTTGGTTTATAATTTCTTTACATATTCTTGTAGGATATTTGGTTGTGTTATATATCAACAATGCAAAATGATTTATAATATTCCCATGTGATTATCCAGGATTATGTAGGAACATAATAAAATAAATAAATACAAATAAACGTAGAGTTGGAGCAGAAATAAAACTTCATTTCATTAATATGACAAAACTGAAATTTTCTTATAGACATAATAGAAATAAACTAGCTAGGGCGATTGTAACTTATCTCTGAGAAGAGATGTGGCAGATACATGCCTATGAAATGTGTTACAATGGGGCTCAAAGGCCTATTTAATATTGAGAAACAATGTAAAACCCTAAATATCCAAAATGCTAAACCTAGGAGATCAAAGACCAAACTATGGGCCTTGTCAGGGTAAATTGGTACATCAATTTCTTGGGGTCGTAACTTTGGCATTTGATCTTTGTTTGATGCACATGATAACTCATTATAAATATCTAGAAGATGAATAAAAATAATGATAGTTAATTTTGAGTCTTTCAATCGCATTCAATTCAAACAATATTTCCCAAAAAACGTCATTTAGGGCCATAGAATGGCTCCAAAAGTTTAGGACCCGAAAATATACTAAAAATAGTAAATTGTGCTAAAATTAAGGAAAATAAAAAAAATGAAAGAAACAATGGTGGGGTCCCAAGTGGAATAGGTGGTTCGGCCCCATTATCCACTTGGATCATTCCTCCCCCACTTAGGAAGCAATGGTCCCCATTGCTTTGAGTTCCTCCATGAGATGATGGAACTTTTGCTAAACTTGGTCCCTTGTGAGCCACTTGCCTTGGTGTAGGAGTTGGTCAACTTTGACAACCCGATATAATTGGATCTTTTGTTGGTGAGTGTTACTAATTTTCTTGTCGATGATAAGATATGTTGTGGCCTATTCCATGCTGTATGGGTTTAACTTTGTTGCTATGAGTTGTTCTGCAGTGTCAGATATGTCCAGTAGAGGTGGAAAGTAGGTCTGAAGATGGTCCACATTGAATGATAGGTTAAGAATAAGAAATGGTGGAATAATGAGCTCAAATACATTGTCCCCTATATCCTTGGCAATGGCGTATGACCCATATCATAGCGGGTGAAGCTTATGGTAGGGTCCAGTAATTAGGGGAATTTTGAGGCATAAAATGGGCCTCCTAAGAAAAATGTTCAACTAAAATAAAATCTATAAGAACCAATAGGATTCAAGATAATGGTCTCAACCATGGGGGATGATTCACCACTTTTGGAGTAAAAAAAGTTAAAATAATAAAAAGTAATAAAATAGTAAAACTGTTTTTTCAACTTGTATTTTGAACTTATCTCCCTAAATTTTTACTCAAATTTTGGGCGGGAGTACTCGTTGGATGAAAATTTTAATTTCTCATCCAAGGAGTATCCATGTTGCATACTTTTGATGGACCCTCCTACAAAAATAAATGTGAAATACATGAAAAATCGTGATTGTAATCATGATTTTCATGTATTTCTCATTTTTCGTGTAGGGGGGTCCATTGAAAGTATACAACATGGGTAATCCTTGGATGAGAAATTAAATTCTCCATCCAATGAGTGTTTTCGCTCGAAATTTGAGTAAAATTTTAGGGAGATAAGTTGAAAATACGAGTTGAAAAAATAGTTTTGATATTTTATTATTATTTTATTATTTTTTCCTCTAAAATTTGATGATGTAATTTAATATTATTTTATTATTTCTGCTATTATTTTATAATTTCCTTAGGAGGCCCATTTTAGACCTCAAAATTTCCCTAATGGAGGGGCTCCTTCTGCAAATGTAGCCACACTTTGTCACCGAGCTAGAAGTTGTGTGAAACCTAAAGTTTTTCATGTCGTTGTTTCTACTTGGAATTAGTTCTATCCAATATGTCATGAACCTATTGGCAAATGTGTTGAATGATCTCAATGAAGTTATTCACCTTTTAAACCTCAGACTAGGTATGAGCCTAATCAACCTGAGTAGCCGCAAATGGGATGGATACATCAATGGGGCATAGTGGCTAGAAAACTAGGCACACAGGAAAGGGGTTGTGGCCAGTTGAGTTGTGGACAGTTCAGTTATAGTTGTGTTGCACATAGGGGGAGCTCTCATCCCATGTGCGTGGATGTTTTGAGTTTTACATGTGTAGAATGTGTACGATCATCCCGTTGATGACCTCTATCTTGCCATCAATTTGGGGATGGAAAGATGTGGACTTGGTGAGCTTAATGTCAAAAATTGACTAGAGCTTAGACCAAAATGTGTTGAGATACCTATTGTCTTGATCTAATATGATAGAATGTGGGATCCCAAAGTGTACCAACACACATTTAATGAAGAGTTTAACAATGGTTTCTGTTGTGATATTCTTCTTGCATGGCACCATAATGGCCATCTTCAAGAATCTGTCAACGAACATAAAAAAAATTCATTGGCATACTTAGTAGAAGGAAGGCCCGACATGTAATCCATGGAGATGGATTCCCAAGGGAAAATAGGGGTAGGAAGTAGAGTATAAAGGCCTTGCTTCTTGATGGTCAGTTTGAAATGGCAAGGGTAGTGTAGGATCTAGTGTACTTACCGAAATCCAGTTAGAGGTTTTTCCAATAGAAATACTTTTGCATTATTTCCACTACTTTCTCAACCCTAAAATGGCCAACAACTCGACTGTAGTGTGATTCCAAAATCATTTTGGCATTCTTGCTTGAAGGAATGAAAAGTCGTATGAGGTGAGATAATAGTCCATCTTGGAGGCTTAAATTTGGAAGTTGCTTACTCTCCAGGAGCATTTTGTATGTGTGGCTAAACTATGGATTTCTCTTGTATATAAGTGTCCAATCAGAAGTCTCGTGTCGACAAGAGTTGAGCACAGTGGTTAGCGGCATGATTGGTGGTCGACTGAGGCAGTTTGCAACATTATTGGTGCTTTGCTTCTTCTATTTGATTTTCAAATGAAATTTTTGCAGATATGTGGAGCACTTTTGATGGCGATCATTCTAAAACTTCCCTTGTGTTTGCATGAACTGCAGGGGTGGGTAGTATGTGTGGATGAAAATTTCCTTCCCTAAAATGTAATGCTTCCATTTTCATTAAGCCTGCACAATGTAATACATCTCTTCATCATAAGTTGGATACTTTCATACTGTGTTTGATACTATCTCACTGTGATATGCCACTGGATGCCCATATTGAGTAAGAACTTCCCCAATAGCATAATCCGATGCATCTGTCTCGATCTCAAATGGTTGTTACAAATCTGGTAATGTGAGAACTGGGGAAAAGAAAATGTGATGTTTCAACTCAATGAATGCAATCTATTGAGATTCGTACCAAAAGAATTTTTCTTTCACTCCTCCGTTGGTAAGTTGGCTTAAGGACCAAGTGATATGAGAGAATTCAAACATGAACCTATGGTCGAAATTGGGAAGACCTAGAAAGTTGCAAATCTCTCTTAGAGTGGTTGGGGCTAGCCAATATTGAATGATTTATATCTCCACTGGATCCACATGCACACCCAACTCATCAATAATTTATCCCAAATACTCAACCTCGGTCATGCTAAAAGTTCACTTCTCCAAATTGGCACAGAAATTGTGTTGCTGTAGTGTTTAGAGGACTTGTTAGATGTGGTGGAGGTGCTCTTCTAAATTTTTAATGAAGATTAGGATTCCATCCAAGTACAATACTACAAATGAGTTCGTGAATGGATAAATATGTCTTCCATCAACCTCATGATGGTTATGGGAGAATTTGTCAACCAAAAATGCATGACGAACCATTTCAAAAGGCCCTCCTTGGATTTGAAGGCAATCTTCCACACATTAGAGGGTTCGACTGGTACCTAGTGATACTCGGAATTCAATTCGATCTTTCTGAGATATTTGTCCCACTTGAGTTGGTCCTGAAGGTATTCAGTCCATGGGATTGGGTATCTATTCTATAGAATGATGTTTTTCTATGCCTGATAGTCAATACAGAGTCCCCAAGTCCAATCCTTCTTCTGCACCAACATGATCGGGCTCCCACAAGGCGATGAACTTGGCCGAATGTGACATTTCTGCAGCAGCTCCTAAGTCTGCCTCTTGATTTCGTCATTCTCAAGAACAGAGCATCGATAGGTTGGTCCATTTGGAAACAACACACCTAGGGTACAGTTGATGTGGTGCTTCACCTGACAGTGCAGAGGCACTCTTGTGGGTGAGGTGAAGATGTCCCCGTACTCCTCCATGACCTTTTCCATTGGTTACTATCGTGCAGAGGAGCTCTATCTTGAGGTCGTGGCCATAGTCTTATTCTTTTGTTGAGGGAAAATTACCAAGAAAACAAATTTCCCAGTTTTGGAAACGAGCTTAATACATTTTTTTATAGTAACAAATAGATGGCGACAAGTATTGCTACCTCTGGTATCCTCGACAACTTATTTCCCAAAGTAATAATAATAATGCGAGGCCAAGACTCATACACAACATGTCTCTTCCACAAGTATGGGTGGCCTAATAATACATCAAAAACATCAAGAGGAGCAATGTCACATAGTACCTCATTCGTGAAGGGCTTTATGCTATAGAGAAGGCGAGACTCCTGGCTATCACAGAGATCCTATCCTTGGTGAAGACACCCAATGGTGTATGGTTTTGGGTGTATTGTGGTCGGAAAGCCCAACTGCTTCACAACCTCTGCTGAAATGAAATTCTTTTGGCTCTTGCAGTTGACAATGAACTACAACAGGGAACCCTTTACCCACATATGGGAATGGAAAATTTTCTCCCCCTCCTCTATATCTTCCAGTTCCTCCCTCTAGATCTTTGTGGTGGCGACAGTGTTGTTGGGCTCCACATCGATAATCTACTTCCCTTTATCATTATCCTTGTTGGGTTTTGATTCAGAGTCATAGCATGCATCCAATTCTGAAGCATTCATCTCAGCCACCAGTGATTTCTTGGCCCTACACTCACTTGTGTTTTGAGTGGAGTTCTTATGCAACTCACACCAATTTCTCATGTCCTTATTTGGATTCAGAGTGTTTTTGTTTGCTTGTGGTTTTTTCAAGTGATCCTAGGTTGCCCCACCTTGGCTTTTTCCTTTGTTTCATGGTTTGGGGGCACTTTTCCCTTGCTTCATATTTGCAGATACAAAGGCTCGCTTCTTCTACTTGAACTTCTTCTCAATCTTGACGACATATCGATATGTTGCACCAAGCGAGGAGATATGAAGGAACTCCATTTCATCGTAAATGTATCTATCCAAATAGGTATAGTACTTCAACATAAAATGTTTCTCTAACTCTTTCATACTTAATTTTGTGCCCAGAGTATGGAACAGATTCGTCGGCTCATGCACATCTTGATCCCTTTGCTGCCATAGCGTAGTCAATTATATATACTTATCCTCATATCTCCCCATGGGATATTATTTTTCCTTGAAAACATCTTGGAAATAACTCCAAGTCGGAGTGACCAAAAATAGAGAGGTTTCCCTCTTGTCCTTTTCCTCACAATAGGATTCCCACTAGTCCTTAACATGGGGGGCAGTTTTGAGGAGTGAAAAAGTGATCTTTTCATGGTTGGAAAAGTCATAAACTGAGATATACCCTTCTAATAGATTCAAAAATCTATCTATGACATATGGATCTATTTGGCCCTAAAATATGTTAATGTCAAATTTTTCTTGTACCTTAAAAGGAGTTTCACCTGTAGAGTGGTTGTTGGATGTAGATGCACTATCGGTGGGAAGTCGTTGAAGGATCTGTGAAAAATTATCCATCATCACGTTCCTTTGTTTTTCGCAGGCATTCTCAAGTAATATTTTTATAGGATCTCCTACTCCCTCATCTTTATTTTCATCCCCCATGGGAAATCGTTGGGGTTTGTGAGGCCGATACTACAAAGGTACAACTAGATCGATCCCTAACTCCTTATACCTCAACCTCATTGGGGACATGCAAAGAAGGATAGAGAAACAACATACCACTTTGATACAACTGATCCAAAATTACACATGAACACAATAAAATACATAAATACACACAAACGTAGAGTTACGACAAAAATAAAACTTCATTTCATTAATATCACATAACAGATATATGCTTACAAATAGAATGGAATTAAGCTAGCTACGACGCTGGTGGCTTATCTATAACAAGAGATGTGGTGGCTACAAGCCTTTAGATTGTGTTACAATGAGGCTCAAAGGCCTATTTATTATTGAGAAACAATGGAATAGCCTAAAAATCCAAAAACCTAACCCTAGGAGATGAAACACCAAACTATGGGCCCCGTTGGGGTAAATTAGTACATCAATTTCCCAGCGTCGTATGTTTGGGATACGATCTTGATTTGATGCACATGATACCGCATTAGAAAGAGCTATCCAAAGACTAAAACTATTAAAAATGTATGTCGAGTCTTTGACTCACATTTACCTAGGACAAGATTTCCTAAAAGACACCGTTTAGGGCCTCAAAACGGCTTTGGAAGTTTGGGACCCAAAAAAATGATAAAAATAGTAAATTGTGCTACAATTAAGGAAATTTGAAAAACTAAAAGAAACAATGGTGGGGTCCCAAGTGGAATAGGAAGGTGGCCACCAATATCCACCTAGATCATGTGACTTGGGAGTTTTTATACGTACATAAGCAACTTTAGTATTCAACATGAAACATATGTCTGGTACTTTTCCGAACACCTCATAGCTTCCACCATCATAAATCATACCGGCATATAGATATACATGTATATCTTCTTCACCTTCTCTATACTTCACAAACAATGCATATTTTATATGCTTCACTTCCTGTGACTTATTCCAGTATGAAATAATATTGTTTTCCATTGAGGAGCCACTTCTTATAGTTTTAGTCATTAGCTCAGGTTGGGTTCATACCACCAGCATTTTTTGAGGGTCCACCTACAACTCTATATTATGCAATCATTGTCTTCATCCAGAAATATTTACACAAACCTTCATGGGTCTACATAAATTTAAAAAAAAAACAATATATTAAGGAAAAAAAACTAAAAATTGTAAAAACTAAAAAAAGCCAGAAATATGCACAATGATCCCCATGTCAAGTGGTTTCTTAGGGTCATCCAAGGTACAAAAAAAAACATGTTCCTTAAAAAAAATTAATTTCTTTATATTTCCCCCCTCCATGCAAGGGGACCATTGTGCCTTAGGTGCACTCGACCATGGGCATGCCCACCCATGGTAGAGCTACTGAGGAAGGCCCAATGTGCGTAAGAAAGCATGGCCACAACAGGGCATGCCTGACACATCATGTGCCTTCAGAAGTTGTCACATCAGGCTCTAGGCATGCTTGCCTGCGGCATAGTGGGTGGGTGCATCCATGACCGAGAATGATTCCTAGAATGCTCGATGTGCCAAAGGCAGTAACGCTTATAGCTAGGAACACCTACTTGGGGCACAATGGCCCCCTAGCAGGTTATCGGTCAATTCTATGAATTGACCCCCCACCTTCGAGGGGGTTGATTCTCATAATTGACCACCTTCCCTCCAGGAGGTCGATTTTGTTGGCAGGTAGGGGGTCATTGTGTCGCTAGTTGGTGCGCCCGCCCAAGGTAATGTGTCTCATTGGCAGGCAAGTATCACCCCCTGCTTGCTAGGGGGTTGTTGTGTCGCCAGTGGGCACACACTCTGAGGGCACCAAGACCCCCTACTTTTCAAAAAATCATTGTGCCCCACAAAGGCGCATCTATTATAGGGCATGCCCACCTATGACATAGGAGGAGAAGTGCCTTGGGAAAGCATGCCCGCCTGTGGGTGCACCCAACCATTTGCATGCCTTCTCGTGGAACAACGGGCGACCTAGGCATGCCCCATGTACTGCCATTCGGCACACCCATAATCGAATGCACCCTCCCAAGGGACAAGTCCTCATATGATTTGGGTGGGTGCACCACGACATAGTCCCCGCCTGTTGCATAATGACCCCAAACCTGCAAAGGGTCATTATGCATCAGGCGAGTGTGCCAACCACCAACACAAATACCCCGTGGCAAGAAGGGGGATGATTCCCAGAATCAACACCCTCCTTTCTAAGGGGCAGGGCCACCCACCCTCTCATCTGTGGCACATGCCCATGTCCAAGTGTGCCCTCCTAAGGAACATGTCTCATGTGCCTTTGGTGATCACACTCGATGGGGGTGGTGCCCCCCCACAACACATAGGGCATTTCTCAAATGATCATTGTACCACAATCTAACATGCCTATGACCAAGCGCACTTGGTCATGACACAATGACCCATTTTCAGTCAGAGGGGTGATTCTCCGAATTATCCCCTTACCTTCCCAAGAATTAGGGTGAGCCTAGACCAAGTGAATTTTTTTTTTTTAATTTCATTTTGAAAAAGAATATACATTTTGTTAAATAAATGCTACTAAAAAAAATAAAGAAATTAATGGAAAGGGTTTTTTCTTTAGTATCATGGATGAACCTAACAACCCAACTAACACATAGCTACTGGTAAATGTATGGGTGTTTAATACCTGTACTTAGTGGGATTTATCTTAATTCTACATTGTTTTAACAATTTTCTAAATCCGAATTAAGAAGTTGATTTGACCCCCAAGACAAAGAAAATCAATTAAAAAAATAATAATATTTGTTGGGATATAACATCCTATTTTCCCAAAATTCCTTGTTTAATGGTAGAAGCATAAGGGAAAAAACCTTTAAAATGAGATAATCTCCCGTTGAATGTGTGATCGATGACAATCAGGCTTCTCCATAAGTTGCTCAATTTTTTTTAATGAAAGCTCCATAAGTCTAGATGTGATGTGAGGAATAGTGACAACAAAATTTATTATGTAGCAGAAATTATGGAATCTCTTTATTGGCTATTGAGTGTGGTATTAACGATAAAATTAGTAACACTTAATATATAGTTAATATTATGATGATACACTAATTTCTACTACATGTGGGATACAAAATATAATAATAATAATAATAAATCAATTATCTACTAAATTGTTATATAATTCAAGTAAATAATTAATTAAAGTAAAATATTTAATTTATTTTGGAAGGAATATATTAAAATAAAATTTTGTAGGAGTTTGAATGAAAATTAGGGTCAAAAATTTCAAGAGAAAATTTTACTAGAAATTTTCAAATAAATTGTAAAAGAAATTTTTGAAGGGAAATATTACAAACAAAAATTTTGGAGGGAATATTTTTGGCAAAAATATTCGGGGGGAAACTTTGGAGAGAAATTTCCATATTTTAAGATATATATTATCAATGGGAGAGAGGTCATTTGTATGATTCAACATCTCTTGTTTTAAATCTGTCGATTATTTTGAGAGCGAAGTTTCTCTTTGTGAAGCATCAACACCTTCCTCACATAAAAAATCTATTCATATAGATGAATATAATGAAAATTATTTCAGTTTGAATAAAGAGTCAAATTTACCACCTTTTCCTAATCCAAAGGACTATGAGAGTAGCACTGATGGAGGGAAGGATGAATAAATTGAAATAAATAGAGAGTCACATTTTCCACTTAGTCCTAATCCTAAGGATTATGAGAGTATAAATGATGAAGGGAAAGATGAAGAATTTACAATATATAGAGAGTCACATTTTCCACCTAGTCCCAAACATAAGGAATATGATAACAATAATGAAAAAGCATATGCTGAAGAATTTCCAGTATATAGACAGTCAAATTTTCCACTTTTCCCTAATTCTAAGGACTATCAGGGTACTAGTAACGAGGTACATGATGAATATGATGAAGAATATCCTCCAAGCCATTATTTCAAAAGAACATATGATGGTAGTGAAAAAAATCTTGCAACTAAGAATGGTAATGAATAATTTTCAAACAATGATGGTGTTGAATTTCCACACTATGTTCAAAATGATAATAGTGAGGATAATATTCCACCTAATGATGATGAAAATGTGTATACAGAGAATGATGAAATGATGGAGACATTGCCAAAAATATTGTATCTAGGAGTAGGATTAGACCTTTTTGAATCAATCTAATATGTTCTACTTATACAAGGGGTAGAGTACAATATCTCA